>JAPMLY010001569.1:0-93220 GCA_026401115.1 Tetraselmis chui
ATGCGGCGGAGATGCTTCGGTCCACACCGCTCACTCTTGGTTAGTCACGGCCCTTGCGGAAATCATCTCCGAGATTCGTGGCGCACTCGGGGTTGGCGTCGAGGTTCTCACAGATCCCACGATGTTAGTTCAACTCCCCAACGGCAACGACGGTCTCCCCGCGGATGTGGGTGTCTTGCACTATCACGGCATCCGAGGCTCAAAACTTGCCCTTGATGCCGTGGTTTCCGGTTTGTTCGGCGTTTCTAGCCCCCCGTCACCCGAAGTCGCTCTCCGCCGTGGTGAGAAGACCAAGTTCGAGAAGTACTCCGAAGGGGTGAGGAGTCGGCCCGACATCCGTTTCATTCCCTTTGCTGTCACGGAATTTGGTACTCTCGGCGGCCACGCCACGGCTTTCTTGACGGAGCTAGCCAAGCAGGCAGCCGCATCCAAAGGGATGCATGTGGGCAAGTTGTTGGCCGCTTGGCGTCGAAAGGTCTCTCTCGCCGTCCATGTTGCTCACGCGGACAACATCTTGCGCGGTTTGTCCGCCGCTGCGGACGGCGTGGAGGCCGCTTCTTCCTCGGCCGGGATGCCTTCTCATGCCACGGCGCTCTTCACCCGCGCCATGGGCCGCAAGCGTCCCCGTGTTTCCTCGAGCGGTGCGTGAGGCGCCGCATGTCGTTTCCACGTGTTGCATTCTCGGCGTGGCCTTGTAGTTTCCTTTGTTTAATTTGCTAGGTTTGTGCACAATGTAGTGCTTTCCTTTTGCCGTGCTTTGGATTCCGTGACCCTCTTGTCACTCTTGCCCTTTTGTTTCCCCTCCCACTTTCCCTGTCCGTGCTCATCTAGTTTTTCTTGTAACCAATTTATTCATCAATCAGATTATTGCGCCGATGCTTACGCTACGGACGGTGACAAATTTCAGTAGCGAGCAAAACCCTTATTTTGGACATGAACCCATTTTGAACAAATAGCGGTTTAGGCCTACCCTAGCCCGCCTAGACGAGGTCATTTCAAGACACAAACCCTATCATAGAACCCCCTCAGAGACCCTCTGATGGGGCTGTGTTGGCGGCTGGTCGAGCTCGTCGCGTTGGCCAGCAGAGAGAGCGCATGTGATGGGACCTGCTGACCAAATCGCACCAAAAGCACCTATCAATTTCGACCAACCCACTCGAGAAGCGTGCAAATCACTTAATAGTGGCTTGAATCTCCCCATACTACCCACTCATCCGTCATACAAGTCCTTGGTGAGCCTCTTGTCGGTTGTCGCGCGTATCTGCTCATGGTGCGCCCGCTTGCCGCAGTTTGGGTCTCGGTACATACAGCCCCCCTTTTTTTCGATTTTCAAAATTTTCAGCAACAACGTCGACTTCGCAGCGATCCCCGCTATTCGCTATCGATCTCCGCTATGGTTACAACAAGGTTAAGGGATTGGCGTATTGTCAAGATATTTCACCTCCATGCTCCTCTTCCCTTCACTCCACAAGCAGTGGAAGCAACGTGGCCAATAACGACCCCGGGGCTAGTAGAGCCCAAATCCAGGCGCCAAAAAGAGCCGCTGCTATAGCAGAGGCCCAAGATATCCTCGCCAACAGCACTGGAAGAAGCCATGCTCCTCCGACCCAAGAGCTTCCAATGGAAGAGGCAGCAAGGCGCTACCTCATGTACACTCGGATGGCGGATCAAGCAAAGAGGGACATGGAGGCGCTGTCATGCATGGATACTTGGCAACCCACAGCGGAAGACATTTTGCGGCCTGATCCTTTGGTTGTCGGCCGGAAGGGACGCGCTGAGGCACAACACGCACAGGTTTACACATGTCAGGAGAATGTACTTCTAACAGAGAACATGGATAAACTGAGAAGGGATGGGCCTTACATGAAGGCACTCCTATCAAGCGCCGTGACTACCCTGAAAATGGAAATAAGGCGGTTGAAATCCACCTGGGAAGCCGTCCACAAAAAGGTGCGGCAAACCGACGTGATCAGGGGAAAGGTGGGGAGGTTCATCGCGCGAGCAAAAGAATTTGCCGACGCTGGACAACCCGGTCCCGTACGTGCCGCCCTGAAAAGTATAGCAAAAGAGAAAAGCACACTCGTCAAGCTAAAGGCAGAGGCAGACAAGCATATGGATGGCGTTCTTGACCTGTTGTATGCAGTGGAGGGTGCCCGCTCGACTGTTGATACTTATCACGACAAGTACGACTACCTTCTACAATGCGCGGGCAAGGAGCCATTGGACCACCCAAAGAACAAGGACCCTAACCTATACGTTGATACAGAGACACTTTGCGACAACGCAACAATCGATTTGGAGCGTATTGAGGCCGTTGTGGTTGAAGTGGAGCTTATGTGCGGGGAGTGTGAAGAGGAACTCGTGAACCGGGCGGTCACTAAAAAGGCCGATGCCGTTGCGGCCCGCAAGCGACACGCTACAATGGCAACCCAACAAGCACCCAAGCGTATGGCTCTCGAGGACGTCACCAACACTCAAAACAATAGCCCCGCTATCTACGAGCCTACCTCACTTATCAAGAACGGCGCAAGTGTCCTATTGCCAGCAGCAAAAGCGAGTGAAAGCATGGAACTTGGTGTGGGAGCGGGAGGTACCGACATGGACGCACCTCATCGTGGCGGTTCCCGTGGCGAGTCTTCGCCTTCCGCCGAGCCTTCTTTTGAAGAACGTGCTCCCAGAGGCTTAGCCAAGCTACTTGAAGAGTTGCAGGCAGCTTGGAGTGTTTTTGGGGGGCGTATGAGGTCATTGTAGTGAGCTTCAGGAGTTGTTGTCCAAAATATGGCCACCGGCAGTTTTCGCCCATCTTCACCGACTCATCTTGTCACAGCCGACAGCACCGCTACAAACGGAATCAGTGGCTGAAACTTTGCACGTACTTAGGCTACCACTAGGGCTTTCTCTTGGACGAAACCTCGCCTCAAACCCTGGTGTAATGATGATGTAATGCCATTTTACCTGAAATGTTGTCCAAAATAAGGGTTTTGCTCGCTAGTAAAAATGGAGTGCCAGATCAGATGAGATGTTAAGCTGTTTAATTCCAAGCGATACTTCTCAGGCTCATTAGTGACGCGGGTTCGAATCCGGGGATGGTATTATACCGCTCAGCTATCCCCGGGTTTCGGATCTGCTGATCTAGTGACTTGGGGGTAGCGTGAGGGGTTAGGGCTACAGGTAAGTGCCGGGTAGTTAGGGTTTCCCTCCCTGCTTGTCTCTTACCTGTACACAGTTTAAGGCCGGTTCTTAGATGAACTTAGCCACCATCCGCGAAACCAATGCCAGATCAGGCGCGCTGCTGTACTTAATTGATTATTAGACTGATGGCACCGGTATCAAAACATACCTGTGCCTCGTACCTCCACTATCCGGTACCGGTACCGGTACATGTCTCACCTGTAACAAATTTTCTTACAAGAATAGAAGTGGAAGCCACCAAGCAAAAGGGTAGCGTTAGCAGGATGAAATAAACGCGTGGTGTTTCTTGAGTGCAGTGGATGTAAGCAGTACGAGCATGTGCTGTTTTTTTGTTTTTTTTCGTATGCGCCCTCGGGATATGGGACTGGCAGGGAACCCGCACCGGCACCCTCTACGAGCATGTGCTGTATTTCGCGCTGCGACCACGTACGGGTACGGAGCGACAGAAAATGCAAGTTCATAACCATTAGATTGGATTACAAGAAGAACAACAAGAGCACGGACAGGCTCATGTGACGAGTACAGTCCTGCAACAGTACATTGCAGGACATTGTACAGGTACTCGTTACGGATATCAATTCGTGCTTTTCCACAGGACGGACGTATACTCGTGGGTACGTCGCTACTGCAATATTGTAATGGTGCTGATGCTACAGTACGACCAGTACCTCCCGGTACGTACAGATATGCATAATTAATCTAACCAGCCAGATGCCGCGCCAGAACGAGCTCTTCCATGCAGAAGGAGCCGCGTCGTGAAACCCAATGCTAAGCAGGCCGTGTCTCGAGGACAGATGGCGACGGTTGAGCAGCACTAACGCCTGACACGTAAGCAAAGCTTGCAGGCGTAACTAGTCTGGGCTGAAACCTATTTAAGCCCAGTGCAGTAGAGGGAGGTGACAGAACCTTTTAACAATTCCTTTGTTCACTTACAACATCTACTGCCTAAGTACAGCAGTGAGACATCTTTCAACAATTGCCTCTCGACAACATCATTTTGCAATCTTTCAACAACAGAACTAGACAGACTAGAACAGATTTGTGCTAGCGTTTAGCTTTCAGAGGCTAACCGCCACACTGGTTTCGGAGCTCTTTGGTCGACGCACGCTTTCGTTGCTCGTTGAATTGCTCGACGTTGTTTGATTGAGTTGAGATGGCTTCTCTAGGACCCGGACATTACGTGGTTTTGGTAATTCACGTTGGAGGAACTAAATCGTCGGACTTGAAGTTGGTGTTTCAGCGTGAGCCTCGTTCTGGTAAAACTTGGTTCCCAGCTGGCTCTGTCTTACCTAACGAAGAGCCTGTCGACGCTGCTATTCGCGAGTTACATGAGGAGACCGGTCTTGTTTTGACACCGGATGATTTGACGCTGTTGAGTGGTGAACCTGTTAACGTTACACTACCTCAAGGACGACAGCTTGTCTACGTGTACTCGGCTTCTATTCCTGTCCTGTTTGCTACGAACAACATACGTACACCTGCTCAGGTCGAGCAGGCTGTTTTGGCACAGTCGACAGTTAATCCGGATGATACTTACGTCGTACCGGAAACCATCAACATTGACGGCCTGACACTTACGCCCGCACAGAAGGGCTTACTTCGTGCTAAGAAGCACAAGAGTGAATTACTTCACTTTGGTTACGTGGCTCAGTGGGAATCTTTCTATCGAGCAATCACACAACATGTTCCAGTCATGCAGGACGACACGTCTATCCCGAGACAGTTTCACATGCACACCCGGTTTACGACGGTCGACTCTGGCTCTGTATGGCTACTGATTCGTGGATACATTAATCGACTGACTGGTGAAGGACCTACGGATTTACGAGTGGGAATGCCGATGCCTACCCACAACTTGGCTGGACTTTCTGTGACCCTCACGGAGACTCAGCGTAAGGCTGCTATTACATCACCGTACCAGGATGGTCGAGTGCCACAAGTACTGGAGGATTGGCTCGAATCACAGCCTCAGCGTTTTATAATGCTTGGAATTGCGGCTGACTCGTACGACGCAGTGTTCTGGGTTACTTCACAGTTTTCTGGACACCTAGGTGGGTGGTGGTTGAACCGGAAAAATCAGCCTCCAATTCCATCTACGTACAACGAGCTTGTTGAGGAGTTACGCAAGTCGACGTTTCTTCCGAACATTCAGGACGACGCAATTAACGCTTTGCTAAGCTTTACGCAGAGCAACACGATGAGTTACGCGGTTTTCACTAAACAGTACAACGACTACTTACGTCGATCTCGTCAAAACCTGACAGCTGAGGTACAGTGTGTACGCTTCATTGATGGCCTAGCGAACGATGCACTCAAGAGACTGGCTAAGTCACACCGAGCTCAGCAAGGCTACCAGACTACGCTAGTGGAGCTGCAAAACTTTTTGAATAACATCGTGACAGACTCGCCGGAACTAGGCAATGCGAGGTCTGCTGCTGGACCATCTGCCCAGCCTACACGTAAGCGCAACTTTGAGGACCCTCTTGAGGAAGCCTCTAACGTCTGGAAACGTAACAAAGGTGGCCGTGGACGTGGCCGCGGACGTGGACGTGGAGGTGGTAACAATGGTGGTCGTGGTGGTAACAATGGTGGACGCGGTCAGACATCTGGTCGTGAAGATTTTAATTCACTCGCAAACGCAATGACAGCTGAGGAGCGAAAGCGACACATGGACGAAGGACTTTGCTTCAAGTGCCACAAGAAGGGACACCGTTTGTTCCAATGCCCGGAGTTCAAAGGCAAGGCACCGATGCAACCTAAGAAGCAATGATGGTGGCAAGGCTGTTCTACAAATGAACTGGAGCAGCCGGCTACATCTACTGTTCATTCTGAGACACTGTTAGCGACAGAGGTCGTCGACACACCTTCGACATCTCCATCGACTACAGTTGCGACACCTGTAACGCAAGTAGCAGGTCGTCGTCGTCAGATTAAGCAGAGACAGAGTCGTAAACCTGTAACCAGACGTTCAGTTGATTGGAAACTGGTTGACTCAGTCTTTGACCCTCTGCATGCACGATTCAACTTCACGTTGGAGGGATGTGCTGATGATGAAGGTCTTAACTCGCACGGTGACTTACCTCACTGTTCGCCGAGTGACTCGATTCTAGACAGAGATTTGACAGGAGAACGGGTGTTCATCAATCCACCCTGGGAGTTAGCTGAGCAGATTGCGCAGCATTTTGAGAATTGTCGTCGAACATCTCCGACATCTACGATGGCTGTGTTTGTACTACCAAAGTGGGCGAAATTTACTCAGGTGACTAAGCACTGGAAACTCTATCAAGAATTCCCAGCAAGGACGCAGCTTTTTACACGCCAGTCACTGGAGAACCCAGCTCAACAGGAGGTGGTTGCTCCAGCCCCTTGGCCTGTACAGCTGTGGTTAGTCGACGCAGATTGTGCGTTTAACGACTCACCAGAAACTACAGCACCTGATCAACCCGACTCGGTACCTGTACCAGCAGACGACTCGGAACAGTCCATCGCTACGCTGCAACAATTTTCTTCGCCAGCTACAGCACTACTGACTGACCTCACGGAAGCTCGCCCGTTAATTCGAACTGAGCTGACTGTGAAAACTCCTGATGGCGGACACCAAATTTCTGGATTAGTGGACTGCGCTGCGACACTTGATTTTGTGTCAGAGGACTTTGTACGACGCTTTGCTTTACAGACTCGGAAGTCTGCAAGTAAGACTCCAGTTCGACTCGCTAATGGACAACGAGTGACTTCTACGACAGTCTGCGACGTCACTTTTGAGCTGGCTCGACACGAATTTCAACGGACTTTTTACGTCTTACGTGATTTACGCACAGCTGATTTGATTCTCGGTTTACCATGGCTTGATGACGAACATGCCTCTTTACAATTTGGTACTACCAGAATTTTTACACTAATGGACGGCACAGTTGTGGAGACTACACTTGAAGAACGACGCCCTGAGTGTCTATTCATGTCGTCTACGAAAGTTCAGAAGCTTATGCGCAAGACGCGCCGCAGCAGAGGACGTCATGCTGATTTTTACGTCATTGAACTTACGTCAGCTGCCGAACAAACAACAGACTTTCACACTGGAGAGGAACTAACAGCAGAACAACGTGACAACTTCCGGTCGTTACTTTTTGAAGACTTCCCGGAGTTACTGCAACCTGTCGACTCTCCGCCAGTAAGCCGACAGTGGGACCATCCCATTGACACAATTGGCCCGATGCGACGTCAACGTCTGAACAGATTGTCACCCGCAGAGCGCGCTGAGCTTAATCGACAGCTTAAAGACGCAGTGGAAGCTGGTTTGATACGCCCCAGCTACAGTGAGTTCGGCTCGCCAATTCTTTTTGTGCGAAAAGCTGATGGCTCGCTACGTCTGTGCATTGACTACCGCGGTCTTAACGAGGTTACGCGTAAAGATGCTTACCCGCTACCGCGTGTGGACGACACTCTGGACGAACTTAAGGACGCGAATTTTTACACACACCTCGACCTCGCTTCTGGATTCTGGCAAGTTCGAGTACGTGATCAGGACGTTCACAAGACGGCTTTTCAGACCCCTGATGGCTTAATGGAATGGGTCGCCATGCCGTTTGGGTTGTGCAATGCACCAGCTACATTTCAGAGGATGATGAACGACATTCTTCGCGACTTTTTACATAAGTTCGTGACAGTCTACCTGGACGACGTCTGTATCTACAGTCGAACTCTGGAAGAGCACCTGGAACACCTATGTCTGGTGCTACAGCGATTCAAGGAGGAAGGGCTGAAATTACGCCTTAAGAAATGCTTCTTCGGATTGCAAGAAATGGAGTATTTGGGCTACACTGTGTCAGCCGGTAAAATTTCGGTTTCCACAAAGAAAGTCGAGGCCGTTGCAGACTGGCCAGTGCCCAAGACGCAGAAGGAGGTTCGCAGTTTCGTACAGTTCTGCAACTTCTATGCGAGATTTATACACCATTTTAGCGACCTTACGGCTCCATTGACGGACTTACTGCGGAAGTCCCAGCCACAGAAGGTTACGCTGACGCCTGCCTATTTGGAAGCCTTCGAGACTCTCAAGTTACGGCTCATTTCCGCGCCATGCCTGATCCTTCCGGAGGTCAGCTCGGACGCGACGTTCACCGTGGCTACAGATGCTTCAACAGTGGGGATTGCAGCAGTCATGTTGCAAGACCAAGGAGGCGGTCTTCAACCAGTCTCTTACTGGGCGCGTAAGCTGAATCCAGCTGAGCGTGGTAACACTTACTCTGCGTACGACTTAGAAGCTTTGGCCGTATGCGAAGCTGTCAAGCATTGGAGGTGCTATCTTGAAGGCTGTTCTAAGTTCCTTGTCGTAACAGACCACGACACACTGCGACATCTGCTCAGGCAACCGAACAACAGGCTGAACAAGCGGCAAGCAAGATACCTGCGGGATTTGCAACCGTTTGTGTGCTCGGTGACACTTGCATATCGCAAGGGAGCTCTGAACGAAGCCGACCCGTTAAGCTGGCGTCCAGACTTCGTACCTCAGGCCACAGTACCCTTATTTTGGGATGGCGAGGTTCCGTCAGATCGAGAATTACGACGGAAGTCCTAGCTGTTGTTTGAAGACGCACAGTTAAATTCACTGACTGTTGAAGCGTTGCAGCTGAGCCCTGAGTTCGCTGATCTCATTCGCGAGGGGTTCTCACGAGATTCGTTTTATGGGGACGATGGTGAGTGGACAAGAGACAGCCGGATAGAAGCCAGAGACGGGTACTTTTGGCGTCTCAATCGCCTCTGTATTCCACAGAACTCTGAGCTCCGACTGAGATTGATCACAGAGCTGCACGACAGTTCGTCAGCTGGTCACAGAGGAGTTGCTAGCACTCTTGCTAAAGCACTCGACAGATTCTAGTGGAAACGAATCCGCCAAGACGTGAAAGATTTTTGTGAACGCTGCGTCGTGTGCCGACGAGCGAAGATTCGACCGCAAATGGCTGCGACTCTTTACCCATTGCCTGTTCCACCCAGACCGTGGCACACAGTTGGTCTTGACTACCTGACACACTTGCCTGAGAGCAACGGCTTTAACAGTGTGCTGATTGTAGTAGACCATCTAACTCGAATGGCCCATTTTCTGCCATGCACAGAGTCGATTACTGCCGAAGAAACTGCCACTTTGTTTTTACAGGGAGTCTACCGTTTACATGGACTGCCCCGTGTGCTGATCAGCGACCGTGACCCAAAATTTGTCAGCGCTTTCTGGCAGACACTATGGAGACGCCTTGGAACGCGACTGAACATGTCTACCAGCCGACACCCAGAAACAGACGGACTGACAGAGCGCGTGAACAGCACGTTTCAGCAGCTTCTTCGTTGCTTATGTTGCTATGATGGCTCTGATTGGACGACACTTTTACCGCAAGTGGAGTTTGCGTACAACGCTTCGCGTGCACTCGGAATTGAGCACACACCGTTCGAGGCTAACTTTGGCTTTTTTCCTGAGGAGCCTCCTGACCTACTCTTCAGCATGCGACCATCGATTCCAATTTCGCAAGACGCAACAGAACGGTTGAGATTGTTACAGGAAGTACACACCCTGGTACGCTCTGTGTTACAGCTACACAAGGACGAGATGCAGGCGCGCACAGAACCGTCTACAGCGCCACACTTCGCTAAGGGAGACAAGGTGTCAGTCGTCACAGCAAATCTTTTTCTGCGAGGACAACCGAACAGGAAACTCAGGGACAGACAGCTCGGCCCTTTTTCAGTGGAGGAGTAGATTGGAAAACACAGTTACAGATTGAAACTACCAGCGACAGTACGCTTACATCATGTGTTCCATGTTAACAACTTGAGACCCTGCTCTACCGCTCCGCTACGACCAGCTGTTCCAGTAACTGTACCTGAAGGAGACGATGAAGAATTTGACGTTTCACACATCTCTGCTGTGTGCATCAAGTCGCTACCTGGGCGACGAGGCAAATATTTGCTCTTCATGACACACTTCAACGATGACGACATTCCACCTTTCTGGCACCGTTTGAACGAGGTGCATCGAACAATTGCGCTACAAGAATTCTTGGAGACGCCCCAATGGCGCAAGTTCGCCAAGACTCAGGCGTACATTGACTTCATGCACGCTCACCCAGCGCGCATTCCTAAGTCCCAGTAACTGCTTCAGTAAAGGAGCCAAGAACCACGGAGGTCTGCCTTGCGGCGGCCTCATTGATCTGTCAAGAGGGGGAGGGTACGAGTGTGACGAGTACAGTCCTGCAACAGTACATTGCAGGACATTGTACAGGTACTCGTTACGGATATCAATTCGTGCTTTTCCACAGGACGGACGTATACTCGTGGGTACGTCGCTACTGCAATATTGTAATGGTGCTGATGCTACAGTACGACCAGTACCTCCCGGTACGTACGGATATGCATAATTAATCTAACCAGCCAGATGACGCGCCAGAACGAGCTCTTCCATGCAGAAGGAGCCGCGTCGTGAAACCCAATGCTAAGCAGGCCGTGTCTCGAGGACAGATGGCGACGGTTGAGCAGCACTAACGCCTGACACGTAAGCAAAGCTTGCAGGCGTAACTAGTCTGGGCTGAAACCTATTTAAGCCCAGTGCAGTAGAGGGAGGTGACAGAACCTTTTAACAATTCCTTTGTTCACTTACAACATCTAATGCCTAAGTATAGCAGTGAGACATCTTTCAACAATTGCCTCTCGACAACATCATTTTGCAATCTTTCAACAACAGAACTAGACAGACTAGAACAGATTTGTGCTAGCGTTAAGCTTTCATAGGCTAACCGCCACACTCATGACCATCCACAGAATCTTCCACGGACGGTGGCAAAGATAACTCCTATGCATGTCGTAGTGATACATAATATAATTAAGGACACCGGGTGCTTGGCCTCACTGCGGAGCGCGCCTCTTATGTTCGGAAGTGCCCTCGGTGCAATGAGGCTCTCTTAGAGTCTCGTGGGTCTGGATCGTCGTCGACGGTATTGGGCACCTCTATGTCGGGTGAGCGCTCCACAATTGCTATGCTTATGGACCACATCCCCCGGTGCCCATGCTTTTGGTATGTCATCCAACCGGATTGTTCACTTGCTTGAAGAGTTCATGCTTGAAGCGGGGGCTACTAAGGGACGGGACTTGCGGTTGGAGGTCCGCCGTATTCGGTCGGGAGTTTCTCCAGATTGTCTTGGGGACGTGGTTTTGTTAGACTTCATGGCTCCGCACTGTCATCTTGTCGTTGATGTGACGGTTACAAGTGCTCGCACGAACAACATTGTTCCTCGTATAGGTGCTCGTCTCCCTTTCCCGGGCAGCCTTGCATTGGGAGCTCAACATGGAAAAAATGATGCGGACCTTCGTACTTGTGCTTTACTTGGCACGCCTTCGGTTCATTTGGTCCGTGATTACTATCCCTTCGCTCTAGAGGATGGGGGCCGGTTGGCGCCGATGGCGGCTGAGTTGGTTGATCGCCAGGCCATTTTGGTGACATTCCGTCGCCTCCCTGGCATGGGTGCTGACTCTCGTTCTTTGCGCTTTGGCGGTTATGTCCGTTTGTAGCATTTCGTTCGTCGAACTACTGATGTTCCTTTTCGGCGTTGTTTGGGGGATGTGCGGCGAGAGTTCATGCAACGTCTTTCTATTGCTCTTCATGGTATGTTAGGTTCCTATCTCCGCGATGCTTTGCAGGAGGGCAGTGCTGATGCTGTGGCATGCCTTCCTGTTCCTCGGGCTTAGGTTGTTTCCTCTTTTCTTCTTTTTGCTTGGTGGCTTATGCTTCTTTTTCTTGTAAGAAGATTATTTAAATAAGAATTATAATTTATTCGTCTTTATTTATTGACAAAATACAAGCAAACTGAGCCACTACCAGGAGGTGCCAACTGCCAACACGTGAGTGGCCCGGCGGAACTGTCTGTTACTAATAATATTCGCCAGCATTATTATTATGCTCAAATTTCTGAATTAAAATATTCATTTTTGATTTACAACAGAAAGTTACTGAAGTTTACCTGTAATCCCGTTTTTTTTTTTTTTTTGCGCCCCCGAGATATGGGACTGGCAGGTAACCCGCACCGGCACCCTCTACACACAGCGTTTTGCGCAATAATAAGCACGACTGAGAGCAGAAGTTCAAAACAAACCTCAAACTCATCATCGATCATGCTCCCCGGAAGGCGACGCTCGTGTGAGTGCGTTAAGTACCATTGTACGAGAACCGTATTGTACAACGCTAACCCCACACGAGGCAAGTGTTGGAGTTTCACCAACTAGAAAAGTTGGTTACAAGAAGAACAAGATGAGCACGGACAGGAAAAGTGGGAGGGGAAACAAAAGGGCAAGAGTGACAAGAGGATCACGGAATCAAAAGCAAGGCAAAAGGAAAGCACTACATTGTGCACAAACCTAGCAGATTAAACTAAGGAAACTCCTAGGCCACGCCGAGAATGCAACACGTGGAGGCGATAAGCGGCGCCTCACGCGCCGCTCGAGGAAGCACGGGGACGCTTGCGGCCCATGGCGCGTGTGAAGAGCGCTTTGGCAAGAGAAGGCTTCCCAGCCGAGGAAGAAGCGGCCTCCACGCCGTCCGCAGCGGCGGACAAACCGCGCAAGACGTTGTCCGCGTGAGCAACATGGACGGCGAGAGAGACCTTTCGACGCCAGAAGGCCAACAACTTGCCCACATGCATCCCTTTAGATGCGGCTGCCTGCTTGGCTAGCTCCGTCAAGAAAGCCGTGGCGTGGCCGCCGAGAGTACCAAATTCCGTGATTGCAAAGGGAATGAAACGGATGTCATGGCGACTCCTCACCCCCTCCGAGTACTTCTCGAACTTGGTCTTCTCAGCATGGCGGAGAGCGATTTCGGGTGACGGGGGGGTAGAAACGCCGAACAAACCGGAAACCACAGCATCAAGGGCAAGTTTTGAGCCTCGGATGCCGTAATAGTGCAAGACACCCACATCCGCGGGGAGACCGTCGTTGCCGTTGGGGAGTTGAACTAACATCGTGGGATCTATGAGAACCTCGACGCCAACCCCGAGTGCGCCACGAGCCTCGGAGATTGTTTCCGCAAGGGCCGTCACTAACCAAGAGTGAGCGGTGTGGACCGAAGCATCTCCGCCGCATCGAGCCAAATGGTCCGCAAAAGCAGTGGCCCACGCATCGTCCGACATGTCAACACCCGCCGACGCGAGCGCACCCCGCATAGCTTGAACCGAGATATGGCAAAAAGCACAAGCAGTGGGGGAGCGTAGAGTAGAGAGGATGCGGGATGAGGGTGGGCCGAAGATACGACAGGCCGCGACGCGGAAAACTGCTTCGTAGTGCTCAGGGAACTTGTCACGGAGCTCCCCCAGGCGACCCGAAGTAGGCGGGTCCGAAGCCAAAAACGCAAGGGCGCCGTGGCCGAGACGAGATACAAAACGCCTAGACTCCGGCTGAGCGCGGTTGGAAAATGTGGGAGCGAGCTTCGCGAAGCGAAGCAAGTTGACGCGCTCACTGATGTCGGCTTGTAGCTTTGGAAAGATGTGCGTGGCAATCGCAGAAAGGGGTACGAGCAAGGGTAGGCCATCAAGGGACCGAGCAATCTGCTCGTTGTTTGATCGGACTTCGGCTACGCAGCCTGCGCGAGCCACCGTTGGACTTTGCGGGGGGAGCATCGCTAAGGCTGTGGTTATTAGGGGTTCATACCCGGCGAGAGCGTGGGAACCGCACGCAGCATCTAAGCGCGCCCACGACGAAGCGAGTTCTAACAACCACATGGGTTCGTTGTCGCCGTCGTCTCCGTCCAGTGTACTATGCCTTCGGGACACCGCTGTGGTCATAGCAGTCGCTAACCGTCCATACATGGTCGGCTCCATCGGAACTTCGTCTTGGGAATCCCCGCGCACGCGAGCATCTTGTGTTGTAAGGAAACGGATAGCTGAGTCCATTGCCAAACCGGCCGCTCCGACATGGGCCGCATCCGCCAAGGCAACCAAGTCCCCCACCCTAATGCGTCCGAAACGTAGGGGAAGAGACATCTCGGAGCGAGTGTTGCGGGGTAGGCTAGCTGTGGGAAGACCCAATATCTCAGCCGCCACATCTAGGGTGGCATTGTCAGCGCGCTCGAGGAAAGTTACGACGGTGTCACCGCAACCCTCGCCCCTGCTAAGACCTCGGGGGACTGTGCGGGCAAAGTGTCCGAAGCGGCGGTTGCAATGTTGATGGATACGAAGCGCAGTGTGAGAATGCCGGTGAGCCGCTAGACCCCTTAGACGTTTGCCGTAGGCCTCATACTTATTTAAGACCGTATTGAACACGTCTCGAGCAAAATCGGATGTACCCATTGGCCCTCCCAATACTTTCGTCCCTTCCGTGGAGACAATTACTCTCCGCATGATGTGGCCGTCGGGTAAGTTATCGAAAGCATCACCGACACCCAAAGGGGAATACAAACAGTTTTTGCGGATGGTTAATGTGAGGCTAACGCTAGCATACGCCTCCGGCATAGCGTCGCCAATAGCCACGAGAGACGCAGGGGGTCCCATGAAGTGACAATCATCAGAATAACCGCAGACAACGGATTCGTTCGGGGCAATCGCAGCCAACTGTTTGTATACCCGGGAGGCAACTATTGCGAAGAACATGGCCCCGAGAACGCAGCCTTGATGGACTCCACGGGTACTCGGGATGCGCATGGCCGGGCCGTGAGCATTTGATGAGTCGTAAACGTACAAGGTAGATGGACGGCCATACAACATAGAAGCGACGCGTAGCAACGGTTGAAGCGCGGGATTTGCTGACAACTCCTCAAACAAGGGACGCCGCAAGAACTCGTTGAACGCGTTGGATGCGTCGCCTTGCATGTCCGCCCAGTCCGGTGAAGCGTCAAGCGCGGCTCGAACCATGAACTGTACGATCTCAACCCCGCCGCGGACGCCGACCCCAAATTGGTGCCGAGCAGCCAACCATTGAGACACTTCGTCACCAATTACGGCGAGAAGCGCGCGATTCGCGAAACGAACTAAAACGGAGCCAATTCCAATCGGGCGCAACGTCCCCTTTTGGTCGCGAAGTTCTTGCTCTTGTGCGCGTCGTTGTTCGGGATCAAGCTTGTCTAGCGGGGTAAGTGTGGCAAAGGCAAGGAATGAGGCAACGCCTTGTGGAACAACTAGAACCTTCCAACATCATGCAAACATAAATGAATGCATTCCTGGCACTAACCAAGAAAGGTCTGTCCTGCCCGTTCGGGCGTCGGGGCCATTCGAGTAATTCGAGAAGGAGAAAGGCCCATCTCACGGAGCAAAACATGGATTACAATGAAAGCAACATGAGGGAGAGCTTGGCGCCATAAATGGAAAAACTTCCCATTTCCTGTAAAATAAATGGCGCAATGAAGGGAAGGGGGGACACCGCCTAAAAGTAAGGCATTAATGTCTTCGGGGGAGGTAGCGAATTGACGTACAAAACGATTAAACTTTGGGGAGAATGTCCCAAAATCACGACGGTGGCACGTAAGCCCCCTCGCGATGCATGTTGGCGCGTGCGCGGGATGGCTCGTAGCGATAGTTACAGGATGTTGAGGGGATTATGAGAAGTAACGGTTGCATTCGTACGATCGCATGTATATGCAACTAGCGCGTTCGTTTGTATGCACCCTTATGTACTTCCACATGTATGTTAATCGATATCCTATAATAGCAGTCCCTCTAGATCATTGACCGTACAGTAAAGCACAACAGAGGTCTATCCTTAAGTTTCCTAGATGAATGACCCCCCGGCTAGTGGGGGCCATCTATACGGCCGCTGCTGTGTGGGTCACCGCCATGTGGGTGACCGCTTATGTGTTGAACGGCTTCTATGTAGCCGCATCGGTGCTATAAAGCGGCGTCTGTGTGGCCGCTGCTACTTTGAGCGGTGTGTTGGATAGCGATGCATGGGTGGCCCTCGCATCGGTGTTGGAAAACGGCGTATGTGTGGCCGCTGCTGTTGTGAGTTGTGTGTCGGAGAGCGAGTAAGCGACGTCTGGGTGGTCGCTAGTGCCGGTGTCGCCACCTAGTGTGTGTGATTGTAGTGCTTCCTACTCCGATTGTTGTGTGGCCGTTGCTGTGGGTCACCGCCATGTGGTGGCCGCTTTCGTGCTAATGGCGGCGGCGGCAGCGGAGTGGCACCTACTCAGGTTAAGGCTAGGGATCAGCCATTGATACATCGTCGATAGTATCATCATCACCTGGTGATAATGCCATCGATGTGATAGGTTGCGGCATCGACATCGATACGATGGCAGTAGTGCTCGCATCAATGCCATCAATTATCAAAACAATTGTAAAATATTGATTATTTAAGCCCGATGTATCGATATATCGTCCCAAATATCGATACATCGGCGATAATATCGGCTTAAATTGCCATCGATGTCAGCATCTCAAACTATCAACGCCATCAACATCGACAATCCAAGATATCAATACCATCAACATCGACGTTGCAAAATATCATTACCATCAACATCGACAAAATTCACTTGATCCCTAGCCTTAACTCAGGGGTCATCGCCGGGTACGTGACCGCTGGATTGGTTGAGAGCGATTGCTATGTGGCCGATATAGTGGGTCACCGCTGTGTGGGTGACTTCTTTGTCCTACCGTGTCTGCTTTGTGGCCGTTGCTATGAGTCACCGCCTTGTGGGTGACCGCGTCTGTGCTAAAGGCGGCGGCGTCGGCGAAGAGCCGGCTATGGTGTTGCTACGTAGTCGACGCATGGGTGGCCGTTGTTGTCGGAGTCACTATCTTGTGTGTGTGATTGTTGTGTGTGAGAGTCCGTAGCGGCGTTTATTGGCCGATATTGTTGGGCTTATTGTCCGCGGTCCCCGGTTGCCGGCGGCGGCGATGACGACTATGAGGCGGCAAGAGTGCTTGCAGTACTTAATGCATAAGGCATCGCTTGCGCTCTAGGTACATGACGTGTGCGTAGCGGAGGCGTATGCGTTGCCGATAGGCTAGGAGGGCCCATAACATGCTATCGGAGCACCGTCGGGGAGGGGGCGTCAACCCCCTCGCGATGCATGTTACCGCGTGCACGGGATGGCTCGTAGCGAAAGTTACATGATGTTGAGGGAACTATGAGAAGTAACGGTTGCATGCATGTAGCCGCCTGTATATTCAGCTAGCGCGTACGTTTTTATGCACCCATCACGTACTTCTACGTGTACGTGCAGTGATATCCTATAATAGGCACTCCCAACGTGGGCATTCAAGCATGACATGTTCTATAGATTCAGGCACACCCCCGCCGCATCTAGGACAATGATGGAGAAAGCGTTTAGTTATGGCATGAATACGTGCTAGACGACGGGTTGTGGGAATACTCGCGTACGAAATTGGATCATAATGTGTAACCATGCAACGGCCCCCACGGGAATGCCCGTGCCGTATTGTGGCAATGGGTTCCCAATATATGAAGCTTGGGAATAATTTCTCCATGCATTAGTACATGCCGACGATGACGTCTCGAGTCATCCCCATACCGATGCTCTAACTAGGTAAGAGGCAGCGTGTGGTTGCAACGACCTCCAAGCGGGTGGGACGCGTACGTCTTGGGCTAGTTCCGCGCTTGCCCTAGCAAAACGATCCCGGCAACACACGGTCCTAGACGTCCAAGTATTTGGGCGCATACGACTAGGTTGGCCCACCAAATCAGTTATACGTGTATTTAGGGTGGGAATTTTAAGGAATGCCTTAGTCCTAGCCATTGTTGCCGTCGCTTTTGTGGGCGCTATTCCTAGCTTCCGTAGTAGCGGTGTTGTGGCCACCCTAGGGGCCTTTGCGCCTACCCCAACTAGGCGCCTCAAACATTGATTTGATACAATTTGTAATCTATTGACGCCGCTAGTCGAATCCACCCCCCACACTTCACACCACTAAAAATTGAAATTGAAATTGTTTACAACATGTCCCGGCAAACTGGACCGAGTGCTGTCTCACGGGCCACTCTACTTCGCCATACAAGACTTATTAGCAAGTTGGGCCCGGGTCTCTCCGACCAGGTACATATCTTATCGACACACCTATCTGCAATGTGTGTCGACGTTCCTCGGGAGTTATATAACTGTAAGCAACCGCAGTAATTGCCACAGTCCGACCACCTAAGCAGTAACAACGTAATAATTTTGTAATCAAGAAAAACAGATCTAAAAATAAATCCACTTGTCTAGAAATGCAAAACTAAACTGCTGCTCGACCTTCACGATGCACGGCCCGCTCCCACCGAACCGGGGTGTCGACCGGCCTAGGCCGGTCGGCGTTCGGGAGGGATGACGGGCCAGCCTAATCTAGCTCCCGCGTGACTTCGGTCTTGCCGAAGGTAGGAGGGGAAAGGCTGGCAAAAAACCCCTCCTCGCGCGGTCGCTCGTCGATCCCGCCGCTCCATCCCGTAAGCCCCGACCCAAGGTCTTGCCGCGTCCACCGACGCGGCGGTCCTCCGTGTCGAGGTCCCCCATCACCTCGAGGACAGGTGGGGGGGACCGAGACACACAAACATAGAAAAACTAGCGCTCCTGCCTCCGCGCCTGAATTTTCCCCGCTCATTTCCCCGGTTTTTTCTCTGTCTCGTACCCGGGTACCTGTCGGTTTTCCGGCCTGTGGCCGTACCCTCCCCCCTCTGATCGCGCATCCACCGAGCAGCCTTTTCTTGAGCGGGGGCCTCCGCGCTCACCCGGGCCCACGCTCAAGGACCCCTAGGAGTATGAAGGTCTGTCGGGGTAGTGGGTGTCGAAGAGGGGGGGGGGGGCAGGTCACCGTAGCCGGATCCGGCGGGCCGCGGGCGCCCGGAATTAAACAAAACCCTCCGTGCCGGGTTTTCCGGCGGCGCCGACCCAAAGGGTCGTCGCCGCCAGATCGTGTCGCTCCTCCCGTCGCGACCGTCCTCCTTGCCGTCCCACCCTGAGGATCGCCGCCGCCTCAGATAGCCGCTCCTCCGTCTGCGACTAGCCACCGTCTTGTGCCATGTCTTGCCTCACCCCTCGGCAAGGTTCGACCGGCACATGGCTGGTCGACAGCTAGCGAGCGCCCTTTCATGGCGCTGCTTCCCGGTTGGCCACCACCAGCTCCAACACCCGCCTCCCACCGCTGATCCGGCCGTACCCTCCTCGCCATCAAACGCTGCCGTAGTACAGGCCCCACCCCTCAAAGTAAGGCTGTATCTAGGAGTATCTGTACGCGAAAAAACATATCGGACGGCCCGAGCGGGAGATATTGGCGCCGGTAGTGCACAGAAATTATTTTTTTCAAAAGCCCTATGTACAGGGCTTTCCCGACAGCTGCTGATCCTACGGATCGAGCTGTCGGCCCTCTTAGCCCCCTACCGTGCCAGGCCTGGCACGGCTACGGGGTTTCCAGCGCCCACTACGGGGAGGTGAGGGGATGCCGACGGGCCTGCGAGCGCACCCCCCTCCGGGGCCGCCGCCGCTGCGCCGCCGGCGGGCGCCTCACACCACTAAGTAAGGAAAGGCAATATATGTAGGTCTTACGCACCGAGGTGCGTACACTAATGGGAATATCTCGCCCTCTTATAACACCGAGTCGAGCACTTCAACGGCGCGCCTACTTTTTAAAAACCCTATCGCCCACGATATCTCGCATACTTTAATCCGAATTGTATCAACGCACCTAAATACATATACTCAAATATAATCGGTACACGGTCCCCCCCGAGTTGCCAACGGTCAGCTTGTTCGTGTAGTGGGACTGCGTCGGAGTGCCAGCCTAGCGCCATTACGGCCGCATTATTCTACTCCGAATCCCATATACTTCGAATCCGCCGCCCATCAAGAAAAGTGGGCGAACATGGCATGCGAGTTGTCGAGCGACGGCGCAAGGCCCACGGTGTCGTCGGCAAATAATTGGCCCGGCACCCTTGGTGGTTGCCTAGAGCAAAGTGTGGCGGTTTGCCTTATGCGAGCTAACTGCACACGCAACTATGTTATTTTATGCTTGTTGCTAATATCACTGCATGTGGAAGTGCAAATGGAGGTAGAGATGAGAAGATATTTGACTATTAGTGTTTCACAGTAGATCGTAATCGAAGAAAGGAATTGCTAAACATGTTGTGTCACCTCCCTTTCATGCACTAGGCTCAAATAGGTTTCGCCCAGCTAGCTTGCACGTGCTCTCGCTTGGTCCTCGTGCCAGGTGGTAGGGCTCTCTAACGGTTGCGAACATGCTAGCGACGCGGCTCGTCTGCATTAGGAAGCTCAACTAGCGCGTCGTCTAGCTAGTTCGACTAAATGCGCGTACTTGTACGTACCAAGAGCTACTGGAAGTATGACACGCATTAATACGCTCGCTAAATTGCGGTAGCGACGCACCCACGACGTACGTCCTTCCGATGGAAAAGCACGATCTGGAATTAGTAACGAGTACATGCATAGTGTCTTGCAATGTACGATTACATGATTGTATTCGTCACACTTGTACCCTCCCCATCTTGACAGATCTTGATGCCAATCGTGAGCTTGACCTCCGTGGTCTAGGCTCCTTTACTAAAGCAATTACTAAGACTCAGGAATGCGCGCTAGGTGAGCGTGCATGAAGTCGACGTACGCATGAGTCTTGATAAACGCGCCATTGGGGCGTCTCCGTGAAATCTTGTAATGCCCTTGTAATTGAAAATTGAAAATTGTTTACAACAATACCAGTATAAACCGGCTGCTGTCTCTGGGCCCCCCCTTATGCTTTGCCATACAGGACTTAGTAGACTGAGGTAGACCGTGAACCACTAATCCCAACCTCTCCAATGGCAGTAACGATACCGTCTAAAACATACTCATAAACAAGTATTGTCTGCATACGGGTATGAAATATAAAATGTCGCTAATCTCCACGATACGCGGCCTGCTCCAGCCGCTGCGGGGTCGCTGATCAGCAGAGCTGTCCAGCTTGAGCTGGTCGAGGCGAACCTGCCTGACCTCGGCTCTTGTGCGACTCCGGTCGTGCCGGAGCTTGGGGGGAAAGGCAGGTAAAAAACCCCCCTCGCAAAGGTCGTCGTCGGTCCCGCCTCGATCCGTGCTCAACCCCGCCCGAGGTATTAGCCGCTCCTCTCGACGCGGCTCGCCACCTAGCCGAGTCTTCTCTCCTCCTTCGGGGGCTGAGAAGAGAAAAGAACTAGGCTGCAGTCGGTGTCCGGCTGGCTCTCCTGCCCCCGAGCCAGATTTTCTCCTGTCCCCTGTCCGTTGCCCGTCTGTCTCCAACACCTATCTGATCGCGCTGTGGCCGTCCGTGCCCTCCCCCGGTGGTTTACGTTGTTAGGGGGCCGCCTTTACGAGCAGTGTGCCGTTACGATAACCCTAGGCACACTGCCTGAGGCAGCCTATCGATAACTGGGTACCGACTAGGGGAGGGGTAGGAAGAACACAGGGATCGAGTCGCCGGTCCTCAAAAGATGGTGGGTACGGGAATATTTCCAAAAACCCCCCGTACCGGGCTTTTCCGGCGGCGGATGATCCTAAGGACCGCCGCCGCCAGACCGTGCCGCTCCTCCGGCTGCGACCAACCACCGTCCTGCGTAGCCTCAGGCCTCGCCCCCAGGGGAGATCTGAGGCGCTCGCCTATGCCCTTGTAGCATGTACTTCGTTCAACCGGTGCCAGACATGTGGAATATCGTCATCAGTGAAGTGCGTCATGAAGAGCAAATACTTGCCTCGTCGTCAAGGTAACGACTTGAGGCACAAAGCAAAAATGTGAGAGACGTCGATCTCCTCGTCGTCTCCTTCAAGGACAGTAACTCGAACACTATGTCGAAGAGATGTTGTAGAGCATGGTTTTAAACTGTTGACGTGAAACATCGGGTGCAAGCGTACTATCGATGGTAGTTTTGATTTGTAAATGCGTTTCTCAATATACTCCTCAATTGTACAACGTCGAAGCTATCGATCATGCAGCTTCTTGTTTGGCTGCCCACGTATGGAGATATTCTTTGTGACAACTCTCACTTTGTCTCCTCGAGCGAATTGCAAGGTTGTCGACGGTTTCAAACGAGCTTGCATTTCGTCTTTGTGTAGCTGTAACATTGAACGTACTAGAGCATGTACCTCTTGTAACATTCTTAACCGCTCTGACGCGTCTTGCGAAACCGGACTCGAAGGCCGCATGCTGAATAGTAAGTAAAGAGGCTCCTCAGGTGAGAGACCAAAATTGGCCTCGAAGAGGGTGTGCTAAATTCCGAGCGCACGAGTGGCGTTGTACGCGAATGTCACTTGAGGCAACATGTCTGTCCAATTTGTTCCATCGTGGAAACAAAAACAACGCAAATGCTGATGAATCGCGTTGTTGTCGCGCTCCGTCAGTCCATTTGTCTCTAGGTGTCGACTGAAAGACATGTTGAGTCGTGTTCCAAGGCGTCTCCAGAGCGTCTCATAAGCCACTGATGTACTTCGGGTCGCGATCACTGTCCAACACTCGAGGTAATCCGTGTAATATGTAGACTACGCGTAAGAGCAAATATGCGGTTTCCTATTCTATTACGCTCTACTCTATACACGACAAAACAATGGGCTATTCGAGTTAGATGGTCGACCACAATCAGCATATTGTCAAAGCCATTGCTCACATGCACGTGTGATAAGTAGTCAAGGCCCACTGTGTGCGACGGTGTGGGTGGATCATGTAAGGGGTAAAGAGTCGCAGCCATCATTAGTTGAATATTTGCTCGTCGACACACGACGCAGGGCTCACAAAATCTGTAATATCTTGGCGAATTCGTTTCCACCAGAATTTGTCGAGTGCTTCAACAAGAGTGCTAGCAACTCCTCTGTGAGTGTGTGACTAGCTCACGAAGTGTTGTGCAGCTTTGTGACCAATCTCAGTCGGAGCTGAGAGTTCCGCGGGACACACATGCGATCGAGACGCCATAAGTACCCAACGCTTGCTTCAATCCGGCTGTCTTTCGTTCACTCACCCTCGTCCCAATAAAACGAGTCTTGGGAGTAGCCCTCGCGAATGAGATCAAAGAGCTCATGGCTCAACCGCAAGACGTAAACATAAAAAAGTTTAATTGCGCGTCTTCTAACAACGGCTTGGACTTCCGACGTAATTCTGTGTGTGACGTGTTGATATCCCTTAGTGGGTCTGATAATGGACACATCCGTACGCTGGACTGTGGGTAAGTCTTTCCCCTCCACACATAGGTGGTCGCAGTGTATGCACAATGCGCGGAATTCATATGCACAATATGTTCCAATCGGGTACCGAGTTTTGGGGCGGTACTTGGATAAGGCGTACTCCGTTCCGGGAGG
The DNA here is from genome assembly GCA_026401115.1 of Tetraselmis chui. Classification (NCBI taxonomy): domain Eukaryota; kingdom Viridiplantae; phylum Chlorophyta; class Chlorodendrophyceae; order Chlorodendrales; family Chlorodendraceae; genus Tetraselmis; species Tetraselmis chui. The sequence goes on from JAPMLY010001569.1 coordinate 23,444, forward strand.
CGTGGGTTCTTGGCCCTCCACACATAGGTGGTCGCAGTGTATGCACGATGCGCGGAATTCATATGTGTGGAGGGCCAAGACTCCCCCGGAGTCTAGCGTACAGATGTGTCCAATATCAGACCCACTAGGGGATATCAACATGACGGAACATCGCCATCCCAAAACAATGGAAATGCGGCATGAGGTACGAAGTCTGGTCTCCGACTTAACGGATATGCTTCTAACATGGCTCCCTTGCGGTACGCAAGCGTAATTGAACCCACAAGCGGCTGCAAGTCCCGCAGGTAACGTGCTTGCCAATTGATCAACATGTTGTTCGGTTGTCAGAGCAGTTGTCGCAGTGTGTCGTCGTGGTTGGTTACGACAAAGGACTTAGAGCAACCTTAAAGGTAACACTTCCAATGCTTAACCGCTTCGGAAACGGCTGAAGGCTCCAAATCGTACGCAAAGTAGTTGTTGCCACGCTCATTAATCTTGGCGCCCATTAACATACAGGCTGATGTCCTCCTCTTTTGTCTTGCAACATGTTTGTTGCAATCCCCACTGTCGAAGCATATATAGCTACGGTGAACATCGCGTCCGAGATGGCCTCCGGAAGGATTAGGCACGGCGCGGGAATGAGCCGTAACTTGAGAGTCTCAAAGGCTTCCAAACAAGCAGGCGTCATCGTAATCTTCTATGGTTGGAACTTCCGGAGTAAGTCCTTCAGTGGTGCCGTAAGGTCGCTAAAATGATGCTGGATGAACTTGGCGTAGAAGTTGCAGAATTGCACGAAACTGCGAACCTGCTTCTGCGTCGTAGGCACTAGCCAGTTTGCAGCGTCTTCAACTTTATTTCTTGAAACTGAAATGTTACCATCTCACACAGTGTAGCCCGAGTACTTTGTCTCCATGAAGACCGAAGAAGCACTTTTTAAGTCGCATTCTCAATCCCTCCTCTTTGAAGCGTTGAAGAACAAGAAGCATGTGCTTCATGTGTTCCTCCATGGTGCGACTGTAGACTCAAACGTCGTTGAGGTAGATGGTTGCGAACTTGTGTGAAAAGTCGCGCATGATGTCATTCATCATTCGCTGAAACGTAGTTGGCGCATGGCAGAGTCCGAACGGCATGGCGACCCACTCCATCATTAAAAAATGATGTTTGAATAGTGTTTTTTATGATGGAGTGGGTCGCCATGCCGTTCGAAACGCAGTCTTGTGGACATCCTCGTCACGTACTCGAACTTGCCAGAAGCCAGACGCGAGGTCGAGATGAATGTAAAAATTCGCGTCCTTAAGTTCGTCAAGAGTGTCATTCACACGCGGAAGCGGGTAAGCAATTGAGATCTCGGTAGTCAATGCAGAGTCTAAGCGAGCAATCAGCCTTTCGCACAAAAAGGATTGGCGAGCCGAACTTATTGTGTTTGGGGCGGCGAATCAAGTCAGCCTCCACAGCGTCTTTGAGCTGTCGATTAAGTTTAGCACGCTCCGCAGGTGACAATTTGTTAAGACGCAAATGTTTCATCGGGCCAGTTGTGTCGATGGGATGATCCCACTGTCGGCATACATGCCGCGATTCCACTTGGTGCACTAAGTCCGGAAAGTCATCGTAAAATAACGACCGGAAGTGTTCAGGTTTTTTGCCGTAAAATTCAGCGTTACGTCCCGTGTTGCGGCGCGTCTTGCGCATGAGCTTTTGGATCTTGCCAAAAGACATTAGTTGACATTCAAGACGTCGATCTTCGACCTGCATCTCCACTGTTTTTCCGTACATGAGGGTAAAAACACGCGTCGTGCCGGAATATAACGAGACTTGTTCATCGTCTAACCATGGTAAATCGAGTACTAGATTAGCGTTACCCTTGTATGTCACAATGGTAAAACCACAAACATGCGTTACCCCTATATGACGCGCCGATACACAGAGGTCGTCCACCTTCTGTCTTTGCGCGAGCACAGATCACGCAACGGCATCTAGACTCTAGCAGTCTAGCAAGGTGTAAGATCTCGACTAGCACACCGTGTAGCTATCATTGAGTACCTTACACGGCAACTATGGCAGACAATCTACCATAACACATGTATCCAACAAGGGACGATAGCATAGCCATCATGGCGCCACCATTTGCAACGCTCTTTGAAGACTTGTATTTTCTTGTTGACTAGCTGCTCCTTAAGGAAGACGGCGACCAAATGAAACCACCGGCCCCTAACAAGGAGAATAACATTCCGTCAATACCTGCCGACGCAGTATATGAGGGAGCGTGGACGAGTACGCCACGCCTTTATCAGCTTATTCCACCAAGACCGCGTACATCGATCCGCGCGATTGGATCGACCTACTCCCACGAGCGTTCAACGACATTTTACCGCTTGTCAACGCATCTACACCGGGCATGTGGACGCCTCGACACGACGGGACAGACATGTTCCTCACAAAAGAAAAAACGAATTTCCTCCCGCGACGAATATCGATACCTAGCGTGCTATGGCGTTACTATGCGACCGTGGACGCGGCGCTCGAAACAGCTATGGCAACGATTCGCTCGACAACCGCTACCGCAGCGAAAGGAGCGCACGCCGGGGATATCCACGACGCGGCCGTTCGGACACACAAGGCTGTCACGCAAGCCGTCGAGTCGCGACTTGCCTATATTCGCCGCTTCAAGGGCAAGGAGACCCTTACGGGAGAGGAGCGAGTCGCCGAACGCCTCGTTAACTCTTGCTTCTTCGACACACATGCTGCCGATCGTAGCACCAATAACGGCGTCGACGGACTGCTCGGAGCTCTAGAAGACAAACGGATCGAAGTTAGTCTCTACGCGGCCGCAAGAGCTCAAGCCGCTCAAACGTATAAGCAGCCGACGCTCGGCAGAGGCGACGGAGGCAACCCCGACAGACCTACAGCGAGGCCGGACAAGAACCTCGAGTACAAGGAAAACGCGAGAAGCGCGAGAAGCACAAGACACGCGGACAGAAAAATCCCGAGCCCGAGGCAAAGGGATTATGGTGTGCACCGCCCCGCCAATTCCTGCAACCCAGCCTTCGACTACATGCAACATCGCGTGCGGCGGAGCTGGCACAAGTGGGAGAAAGTCGGCGCGAGCGTTCATACCCTACATTGGATCCGGGAGGGAGTATCGATACCGTTCAAAAACAACCGCCCACCCCCATGATTCAACCAAGGAGTATCGTTACAGGACGCTACTTGTACCTTTGCCCAACTAGAATTCGTCAACCGCGAGTTAGCGCGCTTCGTCCAGGCTGGAGCTTGGGAGCCCTCTACTTTCAGTGACTACGTTTCCAAACTCTTCCTAGTGCCCAAACCGGGCGTCAACCAGTGGCGGCTAATCTGCCACCTCCGCCCACTCAACAAATACGTCGTGCGCAAGCTACTCAAAATGGAGACGCTACTCGGAGTCAGACACCTTACCCAAAAGGGGGACCTACATTTTCAACTTCAATCTACAAGACAGGTTTTACGCGATGGGCATCAACCCAGCGGATCGAGACTACTTCACCGTAAACGTACGCGGACAGCTCTACAGACTCGCGGGGTGGTCGCTATCCCCTTGTATTTTTGCAAGATGATATTGTCTTTCGTAAACCTTTTGCGCGCCCCGCCCGAACAACCTATCGCGCCGAAAACCAGCTCCATAAAGACCAACCTTAGACGAACGCGCTAGCGCGGCGCTCGGATTTTACCCTACGTCGATGACTTTCTGCTATTTGCATCGACATAGGCGGAAGCGCTCACCTTACGCCACCGCTTCGCCCATCTGCTCGACCGGCTCGGTCTCCGCCGCCACCCTACCAAAGGTTTTTGGACACCAGCGCAGGTCGGACACCATATGGGTATTGACAGCAACACAACGTCAAGAACAAAAACTCCGCCGGAGCAAAAACTCACCAAGATCGCGCAAGAGGCTAGACACCTCATCGGGAGAGCTACTTGGAACGCGCGCTGGATACCCGTAAAGGACCTTCAGTCACTCGTAGGCTATGCACAATATCTTTTCTTGGCAATCCCGGCGGCCAATTTCTTCCTCCGAGAACTTCACTCCGTCGTCGGCGAGAAGTGGGGAGGCCTCGTCCGGTTAACCCTCTAGCTGCGACATGACTTGCAGTGGTGGAAAGAGGTGCCAAGTCAGTCCAACGGCAAGCCCATTCACAAAACCCGTCCAGACCGCGTACCTACAAACGGACAACTCTCGTTGTGGACGGGTCGCGGTAATGAACTAGCCCCCCGAAGCTCGAGGATTCTGGAGCAAAAAAGACGAACATCGGCCCATTACATGGAAAGAGCTGAAGGCTGTCCGTCATGCAGTCGAGAGTTTCCAGTCACAACTGGCCGGCCGCGACGTCCTTTTGCGCGAAGACAATCAGGCTGTCGGTCACATTTTGACAGGTTTGACCTCACGATCACATGTCATGATGGAGGAACTGCGACGCTTGTGGTGTTTACTCGACACGAACAACATCAGCCTCATGGCACGCTACATCATATCAGCAGCCCACGTCTGGGCCGATAAGCTCAGTCGACATCTCGACAACGACGATTGGAGACGAAAGCCGGTACTCGTTGCGGAACTCGACGTGAGGTTCGGTCGACACTCTATCGACCGCTTCGCCTCGGCACTCGACACCCTACTATACCCTTACAACGCAAGATGGAGGGACCCAACGTGGACCCACTCTCCGCATCATGGGCACCTAGCACAACAGCAACGTACGGAAAGTACTATCCGCCGGTACTTCGACTTATGTGAGGAACAACGACTCGCGCCACTCGCTGCTACATCGGCACACATGGGCACGCTACGTCGCGTGGCTAGGGCAACTCGGCACCATCAAGGCCTCGAGTCTTCAACCTTACCTATCGGCAGTCAACGGCCAATTAAGGACCACGGCCTCGAAGTAGTTGGCCTCGGCGACTTGGTCGCTAAGGTGAGGAAAGGACTAGCCGCCTCACATGTCGCGATTGACGACACGCTAGTACGGGTGAACCTACTATCCTCCTTCGTAGTTAAAGCCCTACGCATGCCCCAAGCCCTACGCCTCCGACTCACGGAGGCTACTACGCGTGCGGCGCTCCAAGCCAGCCTAGCACGATATCAAGTACGGCTCCTGCGGGTATGTACTACTGTGGTACTACTCTACTTATTCTTCATTCGCGGGGGCTCGGGCATAGATTGCTTGACATAAGACCTCGTCGCCTCCAAGGACGACGGAATTCGCTTATTATATAACCGTAAAAGAAAGGGCCAACGCGGAGTGTTTGCGGAGCGCAAATTACTATGTCACCTTCCGCCAACGGTGCACACCGAGGTGATTCAAATGCTAATGTTCTTCGACTCTATTTGACATACGCTCTCGGGAGAAAAGTACCCGACAGCTCGCTGGGTGATCGACACCTCGGAAAAACACGAAAGATTGACATCTGACACACTCACATGATGGCTCAACTGTGTCACTTCGGCAATGCGGGAGCGCCCCCGAGAAGGTTTCAGCTGGACTTCGCACTCCTTACGTAAAGGAACACCGACAACCGCCTACATCGTCGGCGTTAAGCTACAAGAGATAAAGTACTTCGGCGGCTGGTCAACGGTGTCAAGCGTCGTTCTTGACTACATCGACCCGACCGTCCTTACATGACGATCAAAGTGGTTCCTCTTCGGATGGCTAATACCATTGGGTGGACAACCGACGACGATCAACTCGCCCAATGGCGACAACATGGCAAACGGAGCCTCCCCTTCTTTGTAAATGGTCATATTGAAATTATAGAGGTTTAGATTACATTGGGGGCGAGAATAGTCGGGCGTTGCCACGACGTTACAAATTCTAACCGCTAGATTACGAATGTCACAATGGTAAAAACGCAGACATGCGTTACCCCTATATGACGCGCCGACAAACAGAGGTCGTCCACCTTCTACCTTTGCGCGAGCACAGCTCACGCAACCCTCGCTCCCGATTCCCTCAATTAGCGTACGTACCCGGCCCATGGCCCCTTGCGAGCAGAAAATGTAAGAGATCATCACTTTTGGCAAACGGAACTTCCCCTTGCTTTGTAAATACAATAATATATATATTTGAAAATGAATAAAGAATCAGTATTTCTATAAGAGGGCCATCAAATCATCCCTTGATGGCCTACCCTGGCTCGTAACCCTTTCTGCGTTTGCCACGGACATCTTCCCAAAGCTACAAGCCGACATTAGTGAGCGCGTCAACTTGCTTCGCTTCGCGAAGCTCGCTCCCACGTTTTCTCACCGCGCTCGGCCGGAGTCTAGGCGTTTTGGATCTCGTCTTGGCCACGGCGCCCTTGCGTTTTTGGCTTCGGACCCGCTTACTTCGGGTCGCCTAGGCGAGCTCCATGACAAGTTCCCAAAACACTACGACGCAGTTTTCCGGGTCGCGGCTTGTCGCATCTTCGGCCTACCCTTATCACGCATCCTCTCTACTCTGCGCTCTCCCAGTGCTTGCGCTTCTTGCCATCTCTCGGTTCAAGCCATGCGGGTTGCGTTCGCGTCGGTGGGTGTTGATATGTCAGATGATGCGTGGGCCACTGCTTTTGCGGACCATTGGGCTCGATGCGGCGAAGATGCTTTGGTCCACACCGCTCACTCTTGGATAGTGACGGCCCTTTGGGAAATCATCTCCGAGGTTCGTGGCGCACTCAAGGTCGGCGTCGAGGTTTTCAAAGACCCCACGACGTTAGTTCAACTCCCCAACGGCAACGACGGCTTCCCCGCGGATGTGGGTAGCTTTCACTATCACGGCATCCGAGGCTCAAAACTTGCTCATCATGCCGTGGTTTCCTATTTGTTCGGCGCTTCTAGCCCCCCGTCTCCCGAAGTCTTTTTACGCCGTGTTGAGAAGACCAAGTTCGAGAAGTACACAGATGGGTCGAGGAGTCGCCCCAACATCCGCTCCATCCCCTTTCCTGTCACGGAATTTGGTACTCTCGGCGGCCACGCCACGGCTTTCTTGATTGAGCTGGCGAAGCAGGCCGCCGCCTCTAAAGGGATGTATGTGGGCAAGTTGTTGGCTTCATGGCACCGAAAGGTCTCTCTCGCCGTCCATGTTGCTCACGCGGACAACGTCTTGCGCGGTTTGTCCGCCGCCGTTGACTGTGTGGAGGCCGCTTTTTCATCGGCTGGGATGCCTTCTCTTGCAAAAGCGCTCTTCACACGCGCCATGGGCCGCAAGCGTCCCCGTGCTTCCTCGAGCGGCGCGAGAGGCGCCGCTTATCGCCTCCACGTGCTGCATTCTCGGCGTTGCCTAGGTGTTTCTTTAGTTCAATCTGCTAGGTTTATGCACAATGTAGTGCTTCCTTTTGCCGTGCTTTTGATTCCGTGATCCTCTTGTCACTCTTGCCCCCCCCCCCCCCCCCCCCCCCCCCCCCTTTTTGCGCCCCGGGATATGGGACTGGCAAGTAACCCGCACCGGCACCCTCTACATGCGGCGTTTTGCAAGCATGACTGAGAGCAAAAGTTCGAAACAAACCTCAAACTCATAATCGATCATGCTTCCGGGTAGGCGACGCTCGTGTGAGTGCATTACGTACCATTGTACGAGAACCGTACCGTACTGCGCTAATCCCACACGAGGTCAGTGTTGGAGTTTCACCAACTAACACCTTCCAATGACATGCAAAGAAACATGAATGCATTCCTGGCATTGACCAAGAAAGGTCTACCCTACCCGTCCGGGTGTCGGGGCCATTCGAGTAATGTGAGAAGGAGAAAGGCCCATCTCTCGGAGCAAAACATTACAGGAGTACAATACATGAACTACAAAGAAAGCAATATAAGGGAGGGCTTGGCGCCATAACCGGAAAAACCTCCCATTTCCTGTGAAACGGCGCCCGCCGGCGGCGGCCCCGGAGCGGGGGTGCGCTCGCAGGCCCGTCGGCATCCCCCCACCTCAACGTGGTTGGCGCTGGAAACCCCGTAGCCGTGCGAGGCTTGGCACGGTAAGAGGCTAATAGGGCCGACAGCTCGATCCGCAGGATAAGCAATTGTCGGGAAAGCCATGTACATAGGGCTTTAAAAAAAAAGTTCTGTGCAATAAGATCTCCCGCTCGGCCCGTCCGATATGTTTTTTTCGCGGTCTCGTACTACTGAATACATTCCTACTTCAAGGGGGTGGGGCCTGTACTAAAGAAGCGTTTGATGGCGAGGAGGGTACGGCCGGATCAGCGGTGGGAGGCGCGTGTTGGAGGTGGTGGTGGCCAGCCGGGAAGCATCGCCACGAAAGGGCGCTCGCTAGCCGTCGACCAGTCATGTGCCAGTCGAAACTTCCCGGGGGGTGAGGCAAGACCGGGCACATGCCGGTGGCCGGTCGCATGCGGAGGAGCGGCTATGTGAGGCGGCGGCGATCCTTAGGATGAGCCGCCGCCGGAAAGCCATGTACGGAAGGCTTTTTCGGAAACTAAAATAGTGACCGTACCCGGCGTCGAGCTAGTTGGGGAGCAGCACTTGGGCATGGCGCTCACTAGCGAGCCGCTACGTCGACAAGCTACATCTCCCGGGGGGAGGACTAAGCTTGGGCGGCAAGGAGGACGGTCGCGACGGAAGGAGCGACACGATCTGGAGGCGACGACCCTCCGAAGGTAAAACCCGTACGGAGGGTTTTGAATAATTTCCGTGCGCCCGCGGCCCGACGGATCCGACTACGGCGACCTGCCCCCCCCCCCCCCCCCCCCCCCCCTCTTCGACACCCACTACCCCGACAGACTTGCTGCTCGGTGGACAAATTGACAAAAGTGACAAAGGCTGCTCAGTGGACGCGCGATCATAGGGGGGAGGGTACGGACGCATGCCGGACTATCTGACAGGTACCCGGGTACCAGACAGAGAAAAAGCGAGGAAATGAGAGGGGAAAATTCAGGCGCGGAGGTAGGAGCGCCCATTTTTTCTATGTCTATGTGTCTCGGTCCTCCCCACCTATCTTCGAGGTGACGGGGGACCTCGACAAGGAGGACCGTCGCGTCGGTGGACGCGGCTACGACCTTGGGGCGGGGTTTACGAGATGCGGCGGCGGGATCGACGAGCGACCACGCGAGGAGGTTTTCTTCCCCAGCCTTTCCCCTCCTATCTTCGACAAGACCGAAGTCACACGGGAGCTAGATTAGGCTGGCCCGTCGTCCCTCACCCCGGTTCGGTGAGAGCGGGCCGTGCATCGTGAAGGTCGAGCAGCAGTTTAGTTTTGTATTTCTCGATAAGTGGATTTATTTTTTGAATGTTTTTCTTGATTACAAAATTATTACGATGTTACTCCTTATGCTGGAGGGCTGTGGCAATTGATGTGATTGCTTACAGTTTTTTAACTCCCGAGGAACGTCGACACACAATGAAGCTAGGTGTGTCGATAGGTGTACCTCGTCGAAGAGACCCGGGCTAAACTCGCTCATAAGTCCTGAATGGCTAGGTAGAGAGGCCCGATAGACAGCAACCGGTCCAGTTTGCCGGTATTGTTGTTGATAATTTCAATTTCAATTTCAATTTTCATGTGAAACGAATGGCGCCATGACGGGAAGGGGGGACACCGCCTAGAAGTAAGGCATTTATATCTTCGGGGGAGGTAGCGAATTCACGTACAAAACCATTAAACTTTGGGGCTAGCGTCCCAAAATTACGACGGTGGCATTCCCAACGTGGGCATTCAAGCAAAATATGTTCTATAGATCCCCGCCGCATGCAGGACAATGATGTAGAAGACGTTAAGGCATGGCATGAATGCGGGCAAGACGACGGGCGGTGGGAAATACACGCGTACGAAATTGAATCATAATGTGTAACCCTGCAACGGCCCCCGCGGGAATGCCCGTGCCGTATTCTGGCAATGGGTTCCCACTTCCTAACATATGAGGCATGGGAATAAATACTCCACGTGTTAGTTCATGCCGACGATGATGTCTCGAATCGGACCCATACCGCTGCTTTAACTAGGTTAGAGGCCACGCGAGGTTGCAAAGACCTCCATGCGGGTGGGACGCGTGCGTTTTGGACTAATTCCGCGCTTGCCCTAGCAAAATGATCCAGCCACCGCACGGTCCCAGACGTCCAAGTATTTGGGCGCATACGACTAAGATGGCGCACTAGATCGCTTAGGCATGTATTTAGGGTGGGTGCTTTAAAAGGAACCCTTCAAAAGGAACCCTTTTGTTACCCGCCCCTTTTACCCTGTCCGTGCTCATGTCGTTCTTCTTGTAATCGGCTTTTGTTCGTATAAAGAAACAGTAGCTATTCTGCTTGTATCGTGACCGTACATGACGCGATGATAAATAATATAAATAAGATGACACTTCCTTCCTACCGTCACTTAACACCGTAACCGGTACCGAAGTACTACTAAAGTACTAACAAACGCCACTGAGACAGCCCATTCCGCCACAGCGCAAGTCCATTCCGCCCGCCAGCCCTTCCGCCCGCCAGCCACCCTACTCGCATCAAGCGGACCTCCTTCGGGACTCGCCGCGCAACTTAAAGGGGGGCTTTCTCGCGGTCAACAACGGAGCACACACGAGGATCCCGCGTGGCCCGCGTCGCTTTGAGGAGTGCTTGACGGTTGCTTTTCCCCCCTCCCCCCCCCCCCCCCCCCCCCCCCGACGCCATCGGACTGAGACTACCGACACTCGGCCTGGACGAACGGACGGGCATCCGCAGCACTGAGGAAACCTACGGCGGCGACGGACTGCCGAGCGCCTGCAGCACCGAGCGAGTCCGCGGAGGCGACCACCATCCCGTCCGTCCGTTGACTGTACCTGTACCGCATCACCCGCCCGTCCGTTGACTGTACCTGTACCTGCACTTATATCTGTACCTGCACCTCTACCTGTACCTGCACTTATTTAAATCTCGTTTTATCATCGCGTCCTGTACGGTTACGATAACAGATAATAACTACTGTTTCTTTCATTTTATAAGATATATTCAATATCAATATAGTATTTTACTACCATAGCGCGGATAGCGACTGTCGCGGCCGACCACCTTGGCCCTGTACAACGATCGGTTTTCACCAAAGCGGGTATCGAGCGAGCCATTCATACCACTCGCATTGGCCTACAAGCTATTCCTGATTGCAGCCTTCTAAGCTTGGACCTGGAAAACGCCTTCAACACCATCTCCCGCCGGAGTTTCCTTGCGGAGCTGTACAAGAACCCTGACTTGCATCCCATTATCCCGTTGGTTGAGATGATATATTCACGGGACTCCACGGTGTATTACTTCGACCCCAACGATGCTTCGCTCCTACACGGCACGGTTCAATCTCGTACGGGTGTCCGTCAAGGAGATCCTCTTGGCCCGCTTTTGTTCAACCTGGCGATAAGCACCCCCCTCCGGAATATTGGAGAACGGTGCAAGGATTCAGCGGCGATCCAAGCCTTTTCTGATGATGGCAAGTATCTGATCAAAACGCCTTTTGTCCCGGCTGTGATTACGGTGGCTACGGAGGAAATGGGGAAAGTCTGCTCGAATGTTCAACCAATCAAATCTTCGTGCATGGTACCTCCGGATACGGCCCTTGAACTTGTCGAGGTGATACGAGCGATGGTCCCCGTTGTTACGGGTACTAGTAACCTTGGAGCCCCTTTGGCGATGGATTTCTCGATGGCAGACGGCCCTCCAGCGTCTCATAACGAGAACTATGTTCACTCTTGGCTGCAAGACACCGTTGAGGCTCATCAACACCTCTTGGACAAGATTGTATGCTTTGCTATGTCGGACTTCGGAGGGACTCACGCCGCTTTCCGCTTGATGATCACGTGTGCGGTACGCCGCTATGGTTTCTTGCTCCGCACCCTCCCCCCAGATATCTGCCGACCGTACCTTGCTACTGCAGATAGGGCCGTTCGTGCGGCAGTTTATCGAATCTTGGGCGTTTCTTTGGACGCACAAACACTCGATCAACTGAATTGTGCTAAACGACAGCTCTCCCTCCCGGCGGAGTTTGGGGGGCTTAATGTACCGTCCCTCGAGCTCGACGCCGAACCTGCTCACTATGCTTCATTCACTGCGACCCTCGCCAACCTGATTACTGATTACGAGTCCGAGTCGCTAGGTCCTTTGTACGGTCTCATCCGACAGGAACTACTGAATGTTGCCACTTCTACTTTACCGTGGGCGGTCCAATTGCGCAATTCGTACGACTCTATCTCCACTATGGGCGGGTTTTCGGAATCGGAGCTTGTGGTTTTGACTAACACACTGAACCAAAACCTTTCTGATTATGCCGGGCCCGATGTCGAGTTGGTGGTATCTACGGTCAACAATGCGGTGGCACCCGCTACCCAAGTGACTAGCCTACAACTTCCGACTCCCGATGCTCTTACTCGCTTGGGAGATTCTGGGGGCCACATCCAACGGGGCATTTCGCGCATTCTTCGTGCCCGGGCCTACCTTGACCTCTTGGCGTTTTGCAGACCTTCCCCACCGGACTATATGAGGGTGACTTCGGGTACGGGTCGCGGGGCTTTGGCTCTCTTTTTCGCTTCACATGAGTCCAGTTTCAAGGTGCCATCCGATTGCTATATGATGGCAGCCCACCGGGTGCTTGGCTTGACTGCGGAGCGCGCCGCTCATGTTCGAAAATGCCCTCGGTGCAATGAGGCCCCTTCAGAATCTCGCGGGTATGGATCTTCGTCGACGGTATCGGGCATCTTTATGTCGGGTGAGCGCTCAACAGCCGCTATGCTCATGGACCATATCCCCCGGTGCCCGTGCTCTTGGTATATCATTCAACTCCATGACCGCATTGTCCACGTGCTTGAAGAGTTCATGCTTGAAGCGGGGGCTACTAAGGGCCGGGACTTGCGGTTGGAGGTCCGCCGTATTCGGTCGGGAGCTTCACGTGATCGTCCTGGGGATGTGGTTTGGTTGGACTTCATGGCTCCGCACCGCCATCTTGTTGTTGATGTGACGGTTACAAGTGCTCGCACGAACACCAACGTTCCTCGTATAGGTGCTCGCCTTCCACTCCCTGGCAGCCTTGCATTGGGAGCTCAGCAAGGCAAACTTGATGCGGACCTCCGCACTTCCGCTTTGCTTGGCACGCCTTCGGTTCAGTCGGTCCATGACTACTACCCCTTCGCCATGGAGGATGGGGGCCGGTTGGCGCCGATGGCGGCTGAGTTGGTCGATCGCTTGGCTATTTTGGTGGCTGTACGTCGCTTCCCTGGCATGGGGGCCGCTGACTCTCGTTCCTTGCGCTCTGACAGTTATGTCCGTATGCAGCATTTTGTTCGTCGATCTACTTCTCTTCCGTTTCGGCGTTTTTTGGGGGATGTGCGACGAGAATTCATGCAACGTCTTTCTGCTGCTCTTCATGGCACTTTGGGTTCTTATCTCCGCGACGCTTTTCAGGAAGGCAGTGCTGATGCTGTGGCATGCCTTCCTGTTCCTCGGGCTTAGGTTTTTTCTTCCTTTCTTTCTTTTTCTTGCTTGGTGGCCTCCACTGCTTTTTCTTGTAAGAAATTTTCGAATAGATCATCTGGAATTAAAAAAATATATATATATATATATATATTTAAGCTGTGTTGGGGCTCACTTATGCCAATTACAGAATTTGGATTTGGTGGCCCTTGGGCCACCCTACACGCAATGTGAGAGGGAATCGGGTGGGTGGGTTTGCGTGAGCGATAGCTCTCGCAAAAGGCAGAAGGTGGACACACAATCGCTGCTGGTGTGTTATATAGGGTGCGGACATTTTACTGTCCGTGCGCGCTTGGGCGCTTGAACCGTTAGGGAGATGTAGCGTCGGAGGTAACGCATGTAACGGAGGTAACGCCGGTTACTTCGTAATTTAGCCCTGTAATTCAAACCTCTATATTACTAATATGACCATTTAAGCTGTGTTGGGGCTCACTTATGCCATCTGTCGCCGACTGGCGTGTGACGTTGGGTGGGGGCCCGCCAGGGGTCATCCACCCAAAGAGTTGCCAAGCTCCCGGGCACGGGAGCACTGTTGGGTCGATGTAGTCGAGGACTACGTCCGACTCTCGCGCCCAACCGCCGAAGAACTTGATCTTCTGCATTGGGGTACCGATACTGTACGCAGCAGTAGCTGCACCCTTTCGGAGGGAGTGCGAAGTCCACGCGAAACCGTCCGGAGGTTGTTCGTGTACTGCACAAAGTACGCGTTGTAGCCAAGCAGTCAGGGTGTCCGCAGTCCAGTTTGTCGTAGGCTCGCGTACACTAATAGCCCATCGTCTGTCCGGAATCTTCCCGGCGGAGAACCTGGTACGGGCAGCGTCGAAGTACTGTAGTAGTTTCGCCATGTCCGGGTGAGCCGAGGCCGGTAGTTCACAGAGGAGTTTTCGCTCCGTGGAAGTACCCCGTTGACCTTTTCTCGTTCCGTGGTATAGGAGGATTCCGCCGGTCGGAGTACACAACAGGTCTCCAGACCGGCACTCAACTCCCGCTCCACCTCGACAAAAAAATGTGGCCAGGAGCACCGTCGCTAGACACGCTCGGAACAGCAGAATGAGTTCTGCTTGAGCCTGAGTCCAAGTGTCTGTCAGCTGTGTGCGGAGGTCCTTGGCCAGGCGTAGCGATGAGACAAGAATCCGGGCTGGGAGGTACAGGCGTGTGCGGCTGGGCTGGAGGGAAACTTGGGACGCAGCGAGACCCCGCCGGACCTTGGCGACCAATTCGCCTTGTGCGACTGGTTCTGCGCCGTGGTCCTTGAAAAACCCGTTTACGGCTGAAAGGTAAGGCTGTAGACTAGTAGCCTTAATGGTGCCACGTTCTCCGATCCATGCAATGTAGCGGGCCATGGTAGCAGTTGTTGCTGCCAGCGGCGGTAGGCCTTGCTCCTCGCAGAACTGGAAGTAAGGCTTGATTGCGCTGTTGTACGTGTCGGACGTGCTCTTCGCCCAAGCGGCGGTCAGCAATTCGAGCGTTTTTGCTCCAAGGCTGTCAGTGCCCAGTAGACGTTGCATGTAGGGGCGCATCGAGGCGGCCCACGGGTTGTTGCAGCCTGCCACCTCCACCTTGTAGCGGACCTTTGCTGGTCTGGTGGGGTAGGCTTGGACTGCTGGCCTGATGTGCCGTGTGTTGAACAGGGTCAGTGTAGCACTGACAGCGCCCCGGCGGAGGTACAACCAGGCCGGGAGGGAATCCGGAATACAGTGACGGGCCAATGAGGCTTGCCGACTGTACCGCGTCCGTGCCGCCGCCCGGGACGGAACAAGTGAGGTCGGGCCGGAAGGACCGTCTCGTGGCACGCCAATTCGGTAAGGGCCTGATGCCACGCTTTCCCTTGCCACCGGGGGGCGACCACCGTGGCTGCTGCGCCGCTCTGCTGTAGTTTCTGGGCGAGGTCGGGTAGCAGGGGCCATGGCGGGTTGCACCAGTTGTTTTCTGCTCTCCAATTCGCATCGGCGAGGTGAAGGGCGTCCACGGCTTCGCACGATGGGTCTAGCCAGTTCGCGTTGTAGCGGGGCAGTAGCGTGTTGAGAGCCGACGCAAACCGGTCGATTGTGTGCGGGCCGAAGTGTGTGTCCATTTCGTGGAACACCGCGGGGTCGAGTTGCCAGTCGTCGCTGTCGAGGTGTCGGCTGAGCTTGTCTGCCCACGTGTTTGCCGCAGAACGGATGTATCTGGGCCTGATGTGGATGTTGTTGGTGTCCAACAGGTACCATAACCGGCGTAATTCGTTCATCATCTCCGGGGAGCGGGACGTCAGGCCGGTCAGGACGTGGCAGACCGCCTGGTTGTCTTCGTGGAGGAGGACGTTGCGGCCAGCCAGGTGTGGCAAGAAGCTGAGGACGGCCAGACGGACGGCCTTCAGTTCTTTCCAGGTAATGTGCTGCTGTTCGTCCTGTATTCCCCAGAAGCCGCGGGCTTCGAGTCTGCCGTTCAGGACTGCCCCCCATCCATACCCCGAACTGTCGCAGTGGATGTAGGCTGACTCGACCGGGCGGTGTATGTTCTTGCCGTTGGCGTGACTGGGTACTTGTGTCCACCACTGTAGATCTCGACTGAGCTGCGGAGAGAGACGGACGCGGCCTCCCCACTTGTCGCCGAGTACGGAGTGCAGTTCGCGGAGGAAGAATCTTGCCGCTGGAATTGCCAGAAAAAGGTACTGCGCCTGACCCGCGAATGACTGTAGTTCCTTGACAGGGAGCCATCTGCAGTTTCGGGTTGCACGTTGCAGTAGGTGACGAGCTTGTCTTGCGAGCTTCTGTAGCTTTTCCACCGGGGCGAAGAAGTAACCTGAAGCTGTGTCGATGTCGATGCCCAGGTGGTGGCCGTATTGCGTCGGCTCCCAAAAACCCTTGGAGGGGTGGCGGAGAAGGCCGAGATTGGTGAGGAGGCGGTCGACGCGCTGCCTGAGCGAGAGAGCGAGAGCACGAGTGGCGGCGAAGAGGAGAAAGTCGTCCACGTAAGGTAAGATTTTGGCTCCGCGCCACCGCGTGTGTCGGAGGAAGCGCTTGCTTGGTCTGTCGCTGTCGGGTTGTGTAGGCTTCCCGTTCTGTGTTGTAAACCCACCGGGGTCTGGTTGACGGAGGTGTCGTACGAATGTGTCCGTGAACGCGCAGAAGTGGTAAGGGCTGAGCGACCAGCCCATCGGGAGTCCAGCTAGTCGGTACAGCTGGCCGCGAACGTTTACGGTTAGATAGTCGCGCTGCTCTGGCACGATGCCCAGCGCGTAGAACCCGTCTTTTAGGTCGAACGAGAACATGTAGTCGCCCTTCCGAGTCAGATGACGAACGCCTAGCAAAGACTCCATCCGTAGTCGCTTTCTGACGCAGAAGCTGTTCAGGTGTCGTAGGTCGACGATAAAACGCCACTGATTGTGGCCGGGCTTGGCGACTAAGAAGAGTCTTGACACGTATTTGCTGCAGGTGGTGCGTTCCCAGGCTCCCGTCTCCACGAAGCGCGCAAGCTCGGCCTCGACAAAGGTGAGCTGCTCGGGGGTAGCGTCCAGCAGTGAAGTACCTTGGTTGAACGGGGGTGGGGGTCGGTTGTTTAGGAAGGGAATAGTAACGCCCTCCCGGATCCACCGTAAGACTTGTCCGCTCGCGCCGATATCTTTCCAGGCTTGCCAGTTTCGCCGCACGCGATGACGCATGTAGTTTGAATCTGGGTTGCAGGAATCGGCGCGGCGGGTCACCCCGTCATTCGTCCTTGTCGCCCTCGGTCTTCTTGTGTGCCTTGTCGGTAGAGGGGAGGGGGCGGCCGCTCGTGCGGTCCTTTGGCTTGGCCTTGGTTTTGTCCGGCTTGTCCGGCTTATCGTTCGGCCTGTCCGGTTTGTCTGGTCTAGGCTTGTCGGCCTTGAACTGGGCAGCTGCTTGCGCTTTTGCAGCTGCTGTGATGCTGACTTCGAGTCGTTTGTCCTCCAGGGCTGCCAGGAGTCCGTCGACGACGTTGCCTCCACGATCGGAGGCGACAGTGTCGAAGCATCGTGAGTAGACGAGACGCTCCGCGACGCGTTCTTCTCCGGTGAGAATCTTCTTGGCCTTGAAGCGTCTGATGTAGGTGAGTCGCGCTTCCCCCGCTGAGGCCACTGCTTGATTAGTACGTAGCGCTGCGTCGACGAGGGAGTAGGCGTAGGTTGTTTCGTCGGGGGTAGAGGTGACCGAGCGAAGCGTTTCCATAGCAGTTTCGAGTGCCGCGTTAACGGCGGCCGTAAACACACCATAGCAGAGCAGGTGTCGATACTCGTCGCGGGAAGAAATTCTCGCGTTGTCCGTAAAAAATTTGTCGGCCTCGTCGTGTCGAGGGTTCCACAGGCACGGGGCTGTTGTGCCAGATGGGGGTAGGCAGTCCGCGAACGTACGGGACGCGAATTCTGACCACTCTCTAGGGTCGATGTACTCTAGAGGGTTGGTTTTACTGTCAGCTGGTAGAGCGTCGAGCTCGAGTCGTCCACCCGCAGCGCTGTCGGAGTCGGCTGTGGGGATGGCTGAAGTAGTTGGTTTTGTTGACGCGGTTGCGACGGAGAGAGTTTCGACCTGGGCTGCTAACTGCTGCACAATCTGTGTTAGCAATTGCAGCTGGTCTGGCTGCTGTTCCGGCGCGTCACCGGGCGCAACGTAGAGGTCAGTAGGCAATACCAGGCGGTCTGCCATTTGGACTGACGGAGTGTGTTTTCGTGCGTCGTGCAGGAGACTCAGTGATCAACACCTTGCGTGGCTAGCAAGAGCCACGATGCCGTTTGCGTGAGCGATAGCTCTCGCAAAAGGCAGAAGGTGGACACACAATCGCTGCTGGTGTGTTATATAGGGTGCGGACATTTTACTGTCCGTGCGCGCTTGGGCGCTTGAACCGTTAGGGAGATGTAGCGTCGGAGGTAACGCATGTAACGGAGGTAACGCCGGTTACTTCGTAATTTAGCCCTGTAATTCAAACCTCTATATTACTAATATGACCATATATAGTATTTTACTATATATCTTTCCATATCACCTCAACATTAGCCGTACTCGTATTCGTATACAAACCATAGCAAAATTTATTGCTTACCATAGCAAAACACTCATCTTTAATTTTTTTTATTTCATTTTCTTTAATTTTGTCTTATATTTTCCCATCGTTTCTACTCCTTCCAATAAGGATTAATACCTGTACTACCGGGCGTTACATTTGATAATAATAATATACAAATCAAAGTACAAGTTCCCGTACCGTAGTGTGATACAGGTAGTGATATACTCGTCCCATACTTATTCCGCACATTATATAATTTTAAAGCTAGGTCCACGTGCGATTCACACAAGTGCCTACCATTTAGGCACTAACAGCCACCGCACAAGGGATGATTAGAGCACCCCCGACGTATTACCGTGTCTTCCCACCTGGGATAACCTAGCTTGAGTCTAAATAGGATTGGCCCCACAATGGGTAGCCAAGCGCGACTAGCTAGATCCGTCATAGAGACAAGGGCATACTTAGGGACGGCCGGGCACCTAGCCGGGGACGCCGGGGCGTCTCACCGTCGTGTGTGCTGTTGGGGGGACCCCTCACCGCTGCCTGCTTTCTGGGACCGCGTGACCCGTGCGTTCAATGCGAGGCCATCGGCCGTTACGAAAATCGCTCGCGTGATGCAACCGGACGGCGGGGTGCGCTTTGATGTATACTACTCTCCCGGGCAGGGGGTACATGTCCGTGAACGCATGCAACGTTTTGCGGGCCGCTGGGGATGGTACTTGCGGGCGCATCGCCCGTATTGGGACCGCCATGCCGCCCGCCCGCATCGCCCTGCCCCGTCCGCTCTAGCTCACACCGCTCCAGCTAACCTAGACCCACCCCCCCCGCCGACCTTGCATGCCCGCCCCCCGTGCCCATCCGCCCACCTTCGCATAGCAACCCTTAACGTGAACGGGCTCTCGTCGAAAGTAGAGGAGATCAATGCAATGCTCGTGGCCGGGGCTATAGACATTCTTCTCCTTCAAGAAACTTTAGTTAGGGCCACCGATGCGCGGGCACGGTTTACATGATATTCCGATTATTATTCGTTCGGTGACCGCGTTGCCTCGGAGCGTGGATGTTGTGTTTTGGTCCGGTCGTCGCTACATACTAGGGTCATCGGCACGCCCCACCCGTGTTGGACTTGTGTCCGCGTGGGCGGAGACGGTGGTAACGACTCCGCGGGCAACATATTTATCTCGGTCTATCTCCCAACAGGATCGCAAGGGGAACCGTACCGCTGCCGCTTGCGCGAGGAGCTAGCGCAGCTTCGTGAAAAATTCCCTAGAGATACCATCGTCGTCGGGGGGGATTGGAACCTCGATGAAGCACAGTTAGATGCTTTGTTACGGCGTTGGCGGTGTGTACCAGATGCGAAAACAGTATGGCCGCGAGACGCTTCGGCGCGCGTGCGTGGTACATGCCGGAGGGGCAGCTGCCGGGTGATCGATCATTTCGTGGCATGGCCCCCCGTCATGGGCCCTTCCCTTTCCTTCCCGCACTCTGTCTTTGTCGACTATTCATGGGACACCTCCGACCACTTCCCTGTCTTCGCTTCTGTCTCTCGCCTTGTGGGTGATTCGTTCGAACATCCCCACCCCCTCTCGTGCTTGAACGCCTTTCCGTCCGGTCAATCCCGAAGCCGGCTCGGGGAGATCCTCCTTCTGAGTGGCCGACACCGTTCCGCGACTTCGTCACCGCTAACCCCTTCGCGATACTAGCCCCTCCTAATGACGAGCCTATGGAGGGGGCCATGTCACGGGAACCCGACTACATCGACGCGGACGCCGATGGTTTTGTCCAAGCCGTATGGTCTACAGCCCGTAGGGTAGGGGCGGTTTCACGCACTAGGCGTAAGAGCCTCGGGCCTCCGCTACAACGTTCTATCCTAGGGGCTATCGCTCGTCGTCGGCATGCTTTTTTGGCCTTGTGCCAAGAGGCCCGCGGCCCTATCCAATCCGTAGCATTGGATAGGTATATCGCTGCGCGCTTACGGGTTAAAAACATGGTCCGAACTAACCGCCGCCGCCAAAAGGCTAGAGCCATAGACAAGGCCATTAACGACTTTAGACAAGGTGGTGGTAGGCGGGGTTTTTGGAAATGGGCCCGCTCTATTGCCAAGGGTCATCCTACGCAAAGCAACCGCGCGGAACAACCGGTGCATGATCCTACGTCGGGAGTACTCCATACCGAACCGGGTGAAATTAACGCGTGCTGGGCGCGGCACTATCGGGAGCTTTTGCGCGACCCTCACCCTGCTGCGTGTAGGGCTACCATTTACCGCGAGGCATGGGAACGACGCCGAGGGGGCCGGCCCCCCTCCCCTGCACTAGATGGGATTAATGGACCCATTGGTGGAGGGGAACTTTGCAAGGCCCTTAAAAGATTAAATAATAATAAAGCTTCAGGGGTGGATGGCATAACCGCGGAGACCTTAAAACTGGCGATATACGCCCCGGATAGCCCTTTTGGCAAATCCCTATTGGAGTTGATGAATAATATATGGACTACTAAATGTGTCCCTAAGCAATGGTGTAGCTCCGCGGTCGTGTCAATACTGAAAAAGGGGGACGTGACCGTCATGGATAATTATAGGGGCATTTCCATTATGGGGGCTCTTATTAAACTACTAATGACGGTCGTAACCCAACGTCTTCAAGATGTATGCCAAACGAATAAATTAATCCGCCGGTGGCAAGGGGGATTTATGCCAGGGGAAGAGTGCCCCTTGCAAGTCGCGAGCATATTTGATATCGCAGGCCGCCGCCAGGCGTTAGGGCTACCCACGTATGCGGGGTTTATAGATTTACGGAAAGCATACGATACTATCCCTCATGAACTTCTATTTTCTAAACTAGAGGCTAATGGGATTACGGGACATATGCTATCCTTCCTTAAAGCTCTATATAGGGATAGCACTGTCCAAGTAAAAACTGGAGAGGCCCCGGGCATATTATCCGACCCCATCCCAATAGAGCGCGGACTGCGACAAGGGTGCCCAGCATCCCCAATCCTCTTTAACATATTTATTAATGTTATATTTGAGGGGATAGAAGGATTGGGATGCGAGGTGCCGGGTTGCGTTGACATGCTTGACTCTAGGCAACCGTTAAGGGTGCCGGGCCAATTATTCGCCGACGACACCGTGGGCCTTGCGCCATCGCTCGATAACTTGCATGCCATGTTCGCCCACTTTTCCCAATGGGCGGAGGACCACTATATGGGATTCGGTGTAAAAAAATGCGGGGTAATGGCGCTAGGCCGCCACTCCGATGTAGTCGCACTACGCGAACAAGCCGACCGTTGGCAGCTCGGGGGGGAACGGGTACCGGTTGTATCTGAGTATAGATATTTAGGCGCGTTGATAAATTCGGATTTAAGTATGCGAAATCTCGTGGGCGATAGGGTAAACAAAAGTAGGCGCGCCGTTGAAGCGCTCGACTCGGTGTTAGGAGGGCGGGATATCCCCATTAATGTACGCACCTCGGTGCTTAAGACCTGCATATTGCCGGTCCTTACTTACGGGTGTGAAGTATGGGGGATGGATTCGACTAGCGGCGTCAATAGATTACAAACTATATTAAATCAATGTTTGAGGCGCCTAGTTGGGGTGGGTGCAAAGGCCCCTGGGGTAGCCACAGCGCCACTCCTACGGGAGCTAGGAATAGCACCCATAGAAGCAATGGCAGCAGCGGCTAGGACTAGGGCATTCCTAAAAGCGCCCACCCTAAATACATGCATAAGCGATCTAGTGCGCCAACCTAGTCGTATGCGCCCAAATACTTGGACGTCTGGGACCGTACGGTGGCTCGTTTTGCTAGGGCAAGTGCGGAATTAGCCCAAAACGTACGCGTCCCACCCGCTTGGAGGTCTTTGCAACCACGCGTGGCCTCTAACCTTGTAAAAGCAGCGGTATGGGGTCGTTTCGAGACATCATCGTCGGCATGTACTAATACGTGGAGTATTTATTCCCAGGCCTCATATGTTGGGAACCCATTGCCACAATACGGCACGGGCATTCCCGCGGGGGCCGTTGCAGGGTTACACATTATGATTCAATTGCGTACGCGTGTATTTCCCACAGCCCGTCGTCTTGCCCGCATTCATGCCATGCCTGAACGTTTTCTCCATCATTGTCCTGCATGCGGCGGGGATGTTATTGAATCTATAGAACATATTTTGCTTGAATGCCCACGTTGGGAATGCCACCGTCGTAATTTTGGGGCGCTAGCCCCAGATTTTAATGGTTTTGTGCGTCGTTTCGCTACATCCCCCGAAGATATAAATGCCTTACTTTTAGGCGGTGTCCCCCCTTCCCTCCATGGCGCCACCCATTTTACAGGGAATGGGAGGTTTTTCCAGTTATGGCGCCAAGCCCTCCCTCATATTGCTTTCTTTGTAGTTCATGTATCGCACTCCCGAAATGTTTTGCTCCGTGAGATGGGCCTTGGTCCTTCTCGCATTTCTCGAATGGGTCGACGCCCGGACGGGTAGGGCAAACCTTTCTTGGTTAGTGCCGGGAATGCATTCATGTTTGTTTGCATGTCACTGGAAGGTTTTAGTTGGTGAAACTCCAACACTGGCCTCGTGTGGGGTTAGCGCAGTACGGTACGGTTCTCGTACAATGGTACTTAATGCACTCACACGAGCGTCGCCTACCCGGGAGCATGATCGATGATGAGTTGAGGTTTATTTCGAACTTCTGCTCTCAGTCATGCTTGCAAAACGCCGCCTGTAGAGGGTGCCGGTGCGGGTTCCCTGCCAGTCCCATATCCCGGGGGCGCAAAAAAAAAAAAATTTACCCTAGGGCACGTTTTGCCAAAGATGTCAGCTTGCTTACAATTTGGCCAGAAGACACCCACAGACAGGGTCTGGGGGTCGATCAGCGCAGGATTATAGGGATGGGTGGGTGGGTTCGCGCGAAGCCTAGATTGGCTGAGCGCGAAAGCAGAGAGTGCCTAGGCTCGTGGCTAGCTACGGCTTATAGGGCACGGGCTAGCTAGAGCTGACCGTTGGGGAAGTCGTTGGTCGTTGGCTGCGTCTCGCTGCTCGGGCAAGGTGGTTGCCCTGCAGGTGAGACGCGCCGATATTAACGGTAACAGTAACCGCTAGAGTTACTGTCCCGTACACATGATATTGGATATGCAAACCTCTAGATTCAAATCAATCTGACCATTTACCCTAGGGCACGTTTTGCCAGTAACCTAAAGCCAAAGGCTTGCACAGCCAGAATTAGTGGTGCGGGGGGGACGGAGTGAGCCAGCCGAAGAACCGCCAAGCAGCAGGTGTTGGGGTCATGGTTGGGTCAATATATTTTCCCTCAGTCACAGAGCTGTTCTTGGCCCAGCCACCCATAAATTTGATTACGGGGAGGGGCGCGCCGATGCAGCTAGCAGCGGACGCCGCGCCTTTCCGTAGGCTGTGCGACGTCCATTTAAAGCCGGCGGGCGCTGACGAGTTGACTGCAAGGAGGGCGAGGGAGAGCCAGGTGGAGATGGTGGATGCGGCACCCCAATCTGCGGAGGGTTCTGAAGGTGAGAAACTCCAGAAGGCGAGCGGGGGTGGCTTGCTGTAGAATTTGGTGCAGAATATAGCGCGTTGTTCCGTGTAGTAGGTGATCAGGTTCGCCAGGACGGGGTTAGCGGCTACAGGTACCGCGATGACCAGTTTATCGCTGGCGTCGCGTCGCTGGTCCCCCTTAGACTTTCGCACGTAGAGGCAAACTTGTTGCGAAGGCTCGTCGACCACAAGGTCGCCGGTCTGGCAGCGTGCGCCGGTTTCGGCGCGGCAGAAAAACGTGTAATTGACGCACACAGCTAAACAGGCCCTGAAGCGTTGCAGCTGGGGTAAGGCAGCCGGGGTCCACGCGAAAGTCCCGTGAAGGGTGTCGGCGTAGTGCAGGATGTCCAGGGCGACTTGTGCGGGTAGCGGGAGGCGAGCGGTGGTAGGCACTAGGCGGTGCTGTAGCATTTCGAGGCCACGGCGGGCGTCCGCCAAAAGTTCGCCCACGGCGACAGGTTGGCGCCGGTGGTCACGGAAGAACTTGTTTATGGCGGAGAAGTAAGGTTGCAGCGAGCTAGCAGCGACCGTTCCGCGTAGGGCCAGCCAGGCCGTGTAACGGACCATTGTGGCGGGTGTGGCCTGTAGCGGGGCGATGTTTTCTTCTGCACAAAAAATAAAAAAGTGTCTGATTGCGCTTCGGTAGCTCGTGTACGTCGAGGGCGCTAGCGAGTTGCTGAGTAGGGCAACCGCCGTAACCCCGAGTCTGTCTGATCCTAGAAGGTCTTGGAAAGTTTGGGCTAAATCGGTGGACCAGGGCGACTGTGCTGCTTCGCGGCGTAAGCCGTAGCGCGGCGGTCCTGTACGCAGAGGGGTAACGTGCTGTACCGGCGCTGTTAATCGGTCCGGGCGTATCGCTCGGCCAATCGCACCGCGTCGAGTGTAGAGCCAAGAGGGGGTGTGAGTCGAAAGGCCACGATGCTCCACGCGGGTGGCCCGACCCCTTCGTGCTTGCCTAGCCTGCCTGGAAAGAACAGGTCGCGGGACGCTGGGAAGTGCACGGTCTCGGTGGCCAAGCGTGCGAACGCGTGGTACCACGTCTTGTTTCGCCAGTAGGGGGCGACAACGGTTGCCGCCGCTTGAGCTTGTTCGAGTTTTGCTGCTAGCGTCGGCAGGGCAGACCAAGGGGGGTTGCAGTAGTTGTTTTCGCACTTCCACGCCGCGTCGGGGAGGTGCAGGCAGTCGATGTCTTCGCACAGGGGGTCGCGCCAGCGGGCATTGAAGCGTGGTAGCTGCGTGTTGAGCATCGAGGCGAAACGGTCGATAGTGTGAGGCCCCCACCGGCGTTGAAGGTAGGCGAAAACACGAGGGTTGAGATGCCAGTCTTCGTGGTCCAACTCCCGGCTTAGGGCGTCGGCCCATATGTTGGCCGCCGAGCGGATGTAGCGCGGACGGATGTTGATGTCGTTGCTGTCGAGGAGGTACCATAGGCGCCGGAGTTCGGCCATCATGGCGGGCGAGCGAGAGGTTAGCTTGGTGAGGGCGGCGACGACTGCCGTGTTGTCCTCGTGTAGGAGGACCTGTCGGCCTTTGAGTTGGGGTAGAAAAGATTCCACCGCGTGTCGCACCGCACGTAGTTCCTTCCACGTAATGTGTTGTTGGCGGTCGGTAGCGCTCCAAAAGCCCCGGGCTTGGTAGTTCGAGTCTTCGTTGAGAACGGCTCCCCACCCGTAGTCGCTCGAGTCGGCGTGGAGGTAGGCGGTCTCGATAGGCTTGTAGATGGACCGCCCGTTGTGTTGGGTGGGGACCGTGCGCCACCACTCGAGGTCTCGGCGAAGTTGGTGGGTGAGGCGGACGCGTCCGCCCCACCCAACCCGTGTGGATAACACGTTGTGGAGCTCGCGCAAAAAGAAGCGTGCGGGGGCGATGGCAAGGTAGAGAAACTGCGC
This sequence comes from Tetraselmis chui, assembly GCA_026401115.1. Classification (NCBI taxonomy): domain Eukaryota; kingdom Viridiplantae; phylum Chlorophyta; class Chlorodendrophyceae; order Chlorodendrales; family Chlorodendraceae; genus Tetraselmis; species Tetraselmis chui. Next base: position 49,295 of record JAPMLY010001569.1, read on the forward strand.
CTTTCCGGCGAAAGCCGCAAGTTGGCGAGTAGGTAGCCACCGGGCGTTTGACGCAGCTCGGCCGAGGAGGGATGAGGCATGTTGTGCGAGCTGTTGGAGCTTCGCGGGAGGGGCGCGAAACATGCCGTGATGGAGGTCCACCGTTAAGCCTAAATGGTCGCCCACTTGGGTAGGTGTCCAAACGCCCTTCTTGGGGTTGCGTTCGAGGCCGAGGCTGTCGAGTAGGGCTTGAACGCGCTGTCTCAGTAGGAGGGCGTCCTCGTAGGAGTCGGCGAGGAAAAGGAAGTCGTCCATGTAGGGTAGGAGTCGAATTCCCCGCCACCGCGCGTTTCGGAGGAAGCGCTTGGTGGGGCGACAATTGTGAGGGGAAGTAGCCGTTGGAACCGGTTGCGGGGGGCGACGAAGGTGGTTCGTGAACACTTGGGTTAGCTTGCAAAAGTAGTAAGCCGACCCCGACCAGCCCATCGGGAGGCATGCTAGGCGCCATAGCGTGCCGCGGTAGTTGACCGTGAAGAAGTCGCGGTCTTCCTCCCGGATGCCAAGGGTGTAGTACCCGTCGGCAAGGTCGAGGGAGACGAAGTAGTCGCCCGGCCGCGAGAGGTGACGTAAGTGCTTGAGCGTCTCGCACGTCATGGTGAAGGTCGAGCAATAACGGTTGAGTTCTCGAAGGTCGATAATCAAACGCCATTGGTTGCACCCGGGTTTTGGGACTAAAAACATCCGGGAAACGTAGCGAGGGTTGTCCGCCCGCTCCCAAGCTCCGCAAGCCTCGAAGCGGGGGAGTTCCGAGTTGAGAAACTCGAGTTGGGCCGGCGTTGCGTCGAGCATAGAGATGCCGTGGTTGAAGGGCTTGGGACGTAGACCTTGCTTGAACTTTACGCGAACGCCATGGCGGATCCAGTTTAGGACTTGGCCGCTCGCTCCGATGCGCTCCCACTCCCGCCATCTTCGACGCACGCGGTGGCGCATGAAGGAAAACGTCGGGGAGCAGGAATCGGAGCGGCGGGCCACACCGTCATTTCTTGTTCGAGGTTTTAGCCGAGTCGGCTGGTGTGGTGGCGCGTGCTGCGGCTGCTGCTGCTGCGGCGGCCTTGCGTTTGTCGGCGGCGGCTTTGCGGGCTCGCGCATCGGGGCCGGGAGGCTTGTCCGGTGTGACTTTTGCGAAGGCAGCTCCGGCGGCGGCCTTGCTGGCGGCGTGTAGGCTGACTTCCAGCGTGCGGTCGACGAACGCTTGGCGAAGCGCGTCCAATGTGCCGGAGACCGCGGCAGGGCGCGGTCGGCAGAAACGCTCGTGGGCCAGTTCGGCAAAGACGCGGTCCGCATCTGTGCTCGTTTGTCCGCCCTTGGTGAGGCGGAGGAAGCCCAATCTAGTACGGGCGGCCTCCTCCGTCGCCATGTGGGTGCGATGACCCGCTCGGATGAGGGTAATCGCTGCCGCCTGCTCTGGCGGTAGAGGTGCGCCGTGCGACAGCGTGTCCAGAGCCTCGCCAATTGCCGCGTTGGCGCAACTGTCGAAGAAGGCATAGCACCCGATGTGTAGGTACTCGTCGTAGGCTGCCTGGGTGCGTTTGTCGCTTAGTGAGCGGGCGGTGTCGTCCGTGAGTGTCCACAGACGTGGCTCGTCGACGTCGCGAGGGGGACGTTCGAGGCCGGCCGGGATGACTTCGCCGTAGAAGGTGAAGTCGACGAATTCGGCCACAGAGGGGTCGGGTTCGTCGTCAAGCAGGTCGATAGGTGGCACAGGGGCCTCCTTACCACCCTCCGTCGCTGTGGTCGCGTCGGTGGGAATGGACTGCTGTTGATCCGTAGTAGCAGGTGGAGCTGTCGGCTGTCGAAGCTGAGCGAGCAAGGCAGCGTTAGCCGCCAAAAACTGCTCAGTAATGCGTTGTTCCGATGCCAAAACTGCCGTACGAATCTGTTCGGCTGTGCGTTGTTCGAGTGTGGGAGCGTGAGGGTCGGCCGCTGCGGCGGAAGTAGACTGCTCAGGCTGCATAGTGGGGAACTGCGTAGCTGAACGAGGGGAAGTGTCGCGTGACGCTCGAGTGCGCATGGGACGAAAAGGTAAAACTGACACCCTGCTCGACTACTAGAGTCGAGACTGCATTCGCGCGAAGCCTAGATTGGCTGAGCGCGAAAGCAGAGAGTGCCTAGGCTCGTGGCTAGCTACGGCTTATAGGGCACGGGCTAGCTAGAGCTGACCGTTGGGGAAGTCGTTGGTCGTTGGCTGCGTCTCGCTGCTCGGGCAAGGTGGTTGCCCTGCAGGTGAGACGCGCCGATATTAACGGTAACAGTAACCGCTAGAGTTACTGTCCCGTACACATGATATTGGATATGCAAACCTCTAGATTCAAATCAATCTGACCAAAAAAAAAAAAAAAAAACTATTTCCATTATTGCTATGCGTCGTCACATGTCACATCCTCTTCAAAGTTTCCGGGAATTTTTCTTTTAAAATTGCTTACAAGAAAAAGCCGTGGAGAATTTGTCTTTTAAGGAATCTCGTATTTAATTTACTTGTGGCAAGTTACTACACGAGATACCATGTCGCGTTCTCGCTCAAAATCAGCTGACGCTTTCCATTCCAAGCAGGTGAGGGCGCCGCTTTCAAGATGAATTTAGCCACCATCCGCGCGAAACCCGCCGCTTGCAATCCGAAGCGCGGCAATTACGAATAGGCAGTAAGGAATAATCCTTAATACCCAACACCCGATATTGGTCGCCCCAGTTGCGAGGCTACTCCTACCTCCCCTCAGCCGCCCATGTCAGTGTAGCGACTCCTCCCGCCTGTCGCCCACCTTGCGACGGATACTGTCTCCAGCTTCTTGAGTGCCCGTCCCGCCATATATGAACGAAACGACGGCGACGTGTTCCGTCACTTCCGCCCCCTCCCCAGCTTCAGGTAGCACGCCGCACCTCACCTTTCCTCCCAAAAGACGCTGCCCCCAACGCTGACGCGGACTCTACAGATATTGCGTTAGGAGCTATACAGAAGCCAAGGACCGCAGGATCTCACGCAGTTCAAAAGTTTTCGTTTGGGTGTATGTATGTAGTTTGCGGTGTGCAACGATATGCTGACGGGGGGCGGGGAGCACACAGGGCGTGGGCATAACTAAGTGGACAAAAGCAGCGCCAGCTTAAGCACTCCCTCGGAACCTTACATCTAGCGTGGTTGAGGTGCGCAAGCCGCGCTGTGCTGGGCTGTCATGGTATCAAGTGGCAGAAAATGAGCCCGACTTGGTGTGAAGAGCGCCAGGGAGAGAGGGGAGGGGGGGGACATAAACAAACGAAACGAAATTCAAATTCCACATCATTTTTTTGGCGTACTGACTGGGGGGGGGGATTGTTGCTGTTTGCTGTTTAAGTGGAGGAAGAGGGGTGCAGCATGAGGAGAACGAATGGATGTCAGCCTGGGGAGCAACACGTGCGCGGGAGCCCCTTTGCTGAGTTGGCGTCCGGCGCGGGAGGGACGCCGCCGCTCTGGCCCTCTCGCAGCCTCGACAGCGCCTCTCTTCATAGCAATGGGGGCAGCCCGAGTGGGGTGATGGAGGAGGCCGCGCGAGGCTGTGCTGCCAGTGGGCTCACGGCAGTGAGCAGCGAGTGCTCCTGCCGCACCCCTCCCTGCCGAACTCCCAACAACAGCAATAGTATCAGCGTGGGAGGCCTCCACCGCTGTGACTCCGCCGACAGCCTTGGCGGCTTCATGTTTGAGAAATATCAACGGTCGCCGAGCCTCGTCGTGCAGGAGGTGTGCATTTCTCGCTCACCCAGCCTCCATATTTCAGAATCCCCTTTCGTCCCACGCAACAACACATCGCTTTTGCCTAGTGTCTAGAATCGACTGCCTTGTGTTCGTTGTGATGCTGGCCGACATGTCCTTCACTCGAGGTTACTTAGCCTATAGAGATCAGCATATCCGCCAATGAGCTCACCTTCTTCGCCCTTGCCTTCCTGCCAGGTCGCTGGTGACGCAGTGCTGCTGGCCAAGCTCGCAACAAAACTCCTGGGATATCTGGGGCTGGGTGCGCCAAGCTATGACACAATAGCTCCTCTTTGAAATGATTATATTATTGCTGCTGTTGCTGGTTGTGCGTGCGCGCTCTCGTATGTGTGGATGTGCTTGTGCGGGGAAGGACAAGGGAGTTGTGGGCGCTGATGCCCTGGCGCTTGTGTGGCAACGTGTAGGCTGGAAGTGGATGGTGGCCCTGCTCCAGCTGTTGCTGTTTGCGACGTTGTTAATGCCGGGTTTTCTCCAGGTCGCCTGCCCTCCCTTCCATTTGCATCTCTGGTCTGTCGCGCTTTGCTCAGTTGTTTATGTACCATCTTGACTGAGTTCATGCCTACATGCCCGTCTCCCTGCTTCGACTTATATTGTTCCAGATGATGGTATTCTACTTTTGCTCCAGCCGTATTTGCAGGAGTGTGCGCTACGGTGAGAAGGTATGGCCATTAGTTTTTTTTTGCCCTTCAAGTGCTTCGCCTCATCCTCAGACGGCGGCATAGACTAACATACGGACCCCCCCCCCCCCCCCCCCCCCCCCCCCTCCCGCTCCATCAACCATTACGCATGCAGGCGCGTAATTGCTTGGACGTGTACGTCCCTCGCTACCGCTGGCTTACGCAGCAGGGACCACGGCCTGTTGTTATATATGTCACAGGTACCCTGCACTCCTTGTGAAATGATGAAGATAATTGAAAGTGAAATGGGATAGAGAATGTACAATAAGGTGTCAAAATAGGGGGTGCTTGGGGACACATGTCGCTACAGATGTCAATATTGATTGGGAAGCTTTAGCCTTGTTAAAATGATATAGACACAATCGCATGAGTGGGAACGCAAGTTAGTATGGGCGACTGTCTCACGAGTTGATACCTGTGGGTGCTGTGCTTTGCCTTTTTCCCAAGGCGGTGCTTGGACCATCGGCTACAAGGCTTGGGGCTCGCTAGCTGGGCGGCGGTTAAGTCAGTGCGGTGCACTCGTCTTCTGCCTGGACTACCGTAATTTCCCGCAGGTACCCCACCATGATCTCTTGCTGCTGCTTTGAGATAAGTCACGGAGTGGCCACCCGGGCGGGGGCTGTGTGTTTGTGTGTGTGTGTGTGTGTGTGTGTTGGAGAGAGATAGGGAGTAAGGGAGGGGAGGGAGAGAATATGTGTGTATGTGTATGTGAGTGTGTGGCGGGGGGGCGTGCTTACCGAAAGGGCAACCACCTGCGACGGGCTGCAGGGCAAAGCAACCGACATGATGGAAGATGTCAACACAGGGATAGCTTGGGTGCTTGAGATGTGCCAGTATTACGGTGGCGACCCCGGCCGTGTGCACCTTGTGGGACAGTCAGCGGGGGCGCAGCTACTGGGGCTGGCGATCATCAGTCAGGTGCGAAAGAGCAGAACTTTGGTCTTTGCATCCCTTCCTTTTTTCTTGTCTGCATAATTGTAGAGCTACTGGAAATAGGAAAGAACATACTATGCTCCAACATGGCCAGCATGTCTGACGGAAGGCTGTGGCATTGGCGCAGGCAATTCGGGAGCGGACTGGAATGCTGGACATAGGCTCCACCCCACCGTGGTCACCTCAAGAAGTATGATGGCAGCCCTGCCTTTACATATTCCTTTTCCCTCTCACTTTTCTCACTCACGGCCGTGATGTTGGGGAACTAGTATGATTGATGGTACGTTCGCTGCGTTGCGGGTGCGTCAGATAAAAGGCTTTGTTGGCGTGTCGGGCGCGTACGACCTTTTGGACCTCCATGTGCACCTCAACAAGCGGGGCATGTACGAAAAGTACGTCCCCATCCGTCCTCGGCCCAATCAGCACCTGCAGGTTTCGACTGCTTGTTCATGCGCACATGTGTTCGGATGGGGAGCCCTGACACCGGTACTGTCGCCGCTGCCTTCGCGCAGCCTCATCCGCGCCATCTTCACCATAGACGGCCACGTCTCGTACCGCAAGTTGTCACCCACACACGTGGTGAAACACATGCGCGTACAAGACTGGGCCATCATGCCGCCTATCATGCTCTTGCATGGTTCCAAAGATAAGACGGTTCCGCATCAAATCTCGGAGGGCTTCCTCGCGGCCATTCAGGTGACTGCTACTTTCATACTGCCCCCTCAATTCGATGGCTATGCTTCTGCTGCTTTTAATGGTGTTCTTCCATGAGCCTCCGCACTGCTATACTATTTTGGTACCAGGCAAGCGGCGGGGATGCCAAGCTGCACATCTTCGATGGAAAGACCCACACGTCGCCAATCGTGGAAGATCCGCTGCTGGGGAAAGACATGATGGCGGACTATATCCTCACCATGGTACGTGCGCTGTGCAGACACCCATCCACCCAAGCGCACACTTTGACAATTTCACAGACACACACACTCGCGCGCGCGCACAAAATTTGACGCATACTTTCACACACACACACACACACACACACACACACACACACACACACACACACACACACACACACACACACACACACACACACACACACACACACACACACTTCTGTGGTATCAACAGAGCAGCGGATTGTGTGGGCGGGATTGTTGAGCACCTCTCGTTTGTTATAGATCAACGGAGAGCCGACCACACTATCTGTTTTTCCAATGGTCCCCAAGTTTTTGGCGTCTGCTGCGAGCTATGTCAGCCCCTTTTAGCGCATCGCAATCTGCCGAGGCAGGTGTGCACACGTGGAGATAATGATTGAAGAGTCACCGGGGAGGGGGATCGTGGCGGCTGCCGAACGTGAAGAAACATCTAGAACAATGTATGGATACGTAAAAACACTTAACAACTCTTTAATATATAAACAAGGCATCCCTTATTCCAATTTCCAATCAGACAGTGGTTGAGGTCCACTGGCTGATGTCGACTTGTTAATGCTTTTGCTCATGTACCATGTAAGTAACATGTCCATGAGTTGGTTAATTGCAAGATTGTTGCTCTGGCTCTGCGTCGCTTGTCGGTCATCGCACTACGTACGATAGGTTATGGCCGTTTGGTCCACCCAGCGCTCCAACCGGCTTAGGCGGAACCTACCGGTGTACTCGTCCAGGAGTGAGTAGGTGCTGCCCAGGGGAGCGTTGCCTGGGACGCCCATGGTGAGGTACAGCAGCACACGGCGCTGATCCGACACGTTAGCGCCCCCGCGGTGCCACGCCCTTGAGTCCATCAGAAGCACATCGCCCGCGCTCAGCAATGCCGGTTGCACCTACGATCAACCAACATATACATATCCCTCAAAAGACTTAACCCCCCCCCTGTAGCTCTCTCACACACACTGCCCTGATCCATAGCTCTCCACATCCATTCCCTCTTGGCCTGCCGTTCAGGACCCCGCCCGCTAATTTCTGTTCAGCTCACTCCCCGGAAAAGCACCCAACTCGCCGCCCTGCCCAACCCCCAGCTGCTCAATGCGCCCACCTCCTCTCAGCCCAACCCGCAAACACGTGACTCAGACGTGTAAAAACGATACAGCTATCACTCCCCGTCCGAGACCTCTATAACCGGAGCTCTTATTATGTGGTCGCAGTGCCCATACTGAACGGCGCTTACCTTCCCCCAGCAGTCACCGCTCCTCGGACTCGTCGCGAGGCCGAGATCCGCTGACAGGGCTGCATGTGCCTCAGCACCGTGGCTGCGTGGACAGATTTCCGTGGGGCCCATGGCTCCTGTGACGTCCTGCAGCGCGAGGAAGGCTGTGCAGAGGCCGGTGTAGTCATTGCCTGGCGCCATCTGCGTGTCGGGGTGCAACAATTGTGCGGCTGCGCCCGGATCAGCTACCAACGCGGATAACTCACACAGGACGGCGTCGCGGGTGAGGATATCCGCCAGGCAGCCACCCACAGCGCCCAACAGGTCATGCAAAGCCGCTGTGACTGGTGGGGCAAGCTGCAGTTTCAGGTCCCGTCGGTGTGCGCGATCCTGGGCCAACATCAGGGGAGAAGGGCCGATCGCATCAGAACATAGGGGGGCTGATTGATGGTCGGGAGATGGAGAGAGGGAGGGAGAGGCGACCCACCCGCACATTCCCAAACCAACGGGTGTCTGCCTCCAGCTGCGAGCCACTGGCAGCCTGGCCCAGCCCCTCGGCCACCGCGGTGCTGTTCTCGCCCACCTCCGCCAACGCCGCGTCCAGTGCGCCCCCCACATGCTCGCGGGCTGCCGTGATGATGGCCGCCGTGGGTACAGCACCGCGCACCACCACCGCTCCATCGCGCACGAGCACCGCCGCTGCGCCCTCGGGGTCCTCCCTCACGGCGGAGGCTGAGAGACTCTGCAACGACACCGTCTCTCTAATCGACATAGGGCTGAATTGCGAATCAGCTCGGTGCTCAGCATCATCTACGCACTGTGCCTCTGCCATCACACCTCCCGGAGCCCCACGGGCTGAAGCGACAGTTATCTCAGGGAATGTAGACGATGATGGAGCTGGGTCGTTGCTCTGGCTACCTAAACGGTGCTCACCTGATATACTGCGGTAGAACATGGCTGGTCAGAAAATAGGGTTTGGACGTGCGGAGGGAACAGAGCCGTGGGCCCAGATGACGCTATCAAAGTAATATGTATGTGTGTGTGGGGGTGTGGGTGCGCGTGTGTGTGTGTGTGTGTGGGTGTGTGGGTGTGTGGGTGTGGGCGTGTGGGTGCGTGTGTGTGTGTGTGGGTGTGTGGGTGTGCACTGTATTTGTGTTTTGAAGCTGGTTGGGGGGTGCGTCGATATGACTGGTGATCTGAACTGTGTGTTTGCGTAAACGAATCCAAGTGGGGCTTGAGTATGTCGCCGTGAAGGTCTCCGGGTTCGGGGAGTAGTATCGGCGGCCTCCCGGGAGGGAAGGTCGCAGGAGGCGGAGAGGCGGTAAGGGGAAGTCAGCCTACTCACCCCGTAATATTATTCTCCCCTTTGACGCTAATATTGAGACCACTGAGATGGCCAGACCGGAAGTAAAAGAGCCAGGGGTCGCCGGATTCACCTCACTCGTCTGTCTCAACACCTGTTCACAGTGGCCTGTCGAGTCGAACAAAGGCCGCCGGGCCGACAGTCGGGCGCCGACGCGCCGTCGTCGCAGTGTTGTGTCGGCGGGTGGGATGAAGTGACGGACAGTCGTAATAAATAAAAAAAACAAAAAAATGCACCCATCGTACCCGTACGTCTATACAGTGCAGAGATATATGATTTATAAGATCGGTGAAAATACGAAGTTGGTTACAAGCAAGGAGAAAAACGTGAAATAAGAAGAAAACGAAAATATTAAGGAATAGAAGGGAAAGTGTGACAACATGGGCCAATGGCCACGGAATCCTTTCACGTATCACCGCCACATGTGATATGGGCCCAATAGAAAAACACGGGCGCCCGCTACCGCTAGCAGCTAAGCCGCGGAGGCTAGGAGGGGGGGGGGGGGGGGGGGGGGGGGGGGGGGGCGCGTTCGCATGCCCGTCGGCACCTACATCTACCTACTTCCACGCACGCGGTGCGTGGGCGATGGTAACCTTGTAGCCGTGCAATTCTTATCATGGAAGGGGGCTGAAAGAGGTACCCACAGCATACCATATCCAACCCTCACAGACTGCAACTATACACCACCATAGACCACAATACTTGTTCTTCCACACTTGCATCACACACCCTACTACCGACATGTAAAGTACATTTCCTCACCCTACACACCTCGTCTACCACCTCCCCGCTGACAAAATCACATTCCTCCCCCCTTACCAACACATATGCATTCCTACCCACACCCCCTTCGGTACTAAATAGGGCGTATATATGGACATCGTTTGCAACACCCATGCAATGCCCTTCCTTCCCTCTCTCGACACATTGGAAACACTACATCAAGCCCTTGAACAAATATATGATACCTCCCTCTCTTGCCCCCCTACCACATGCACACACTCCACCCCCATCTCTGAAGATAATATCCACAAGGCCAACATACGCCACTTCCCACCCTCTAACGAACAGTCTTCCCTATACGCACCCCCTAACGGAAGGATTACCATTACCTTCCACTTCACTATGACCTTGCCCACGATCATACAACCGTTCTCTACACAAACGGCTTCAAGAAAGGAAGATCCGCCCCCCTTAGGGGCCGCAGCTACTCACACACCCTTATACACTTCCCTAAAACAATTTCACCTCAACACTACCAATGCATATCATTAACATGGCCGAACTCGTAGCCATAGACCTCGGACTCAAACTAGCCTACCTTGCCTTTCTGTCCAACAATGCTTCCTCCCTTTGACCCATCCGTAAATACATGCGCAGTCCCCACACCATGCAGCAACACCTCCACAGAGAGATACTCTCCTCTATTTTGTCAACACTTCAAACCCGCACCACCGCCGGTCTCACCACACACCTTGGCAAAATCAAGGCGCACAATAACTCTATTATGGCTAACCACCAAGCAGATCATTTGGCAAACACAGTTGCCGACGGCCAACCCCGTGATGCAACATACTTCAGAGGTGCCCACATACATCTAGGACAATGGACAGGGCCTTACACAACTCAACCTGACGAACTTAACCCTCCTAAAACCCTATTTTACACCAACATCAAATCAGATGATTGCACGAAAATGCACTTTAGCCGCCACCATCACTCCCATGCACTGCACCACCATACATGGCGATTAACTCGCCACAACCACACAAAATGGCGCAAATTTCACCTCCCATGGCCGATGTCCGTCCCTCACATCAACATTGTTCACACACATAATGGAATTAATGTAGGGCGTATACAAGACACGCCTCCTCCCCTCGAACAAAACTCTTGAATGCCCAATGTTCGGCCAATTCATTAGCAATGGCCACATGGCGGGCAACTTCCCCTCAATGACAGGCCTCCGGCATGACCGCCACAATAATAGCGCACTTCAACTCCTAATCACACTACTAGTACAATCAAACGGGAGATGTTGGGAGATTATCACCGCCGACATCGGTCATAAACCAATTAAAACATTCACAACCGACACATTCAGCGAACCACTCCCTACATTAGACACACCCTCCATCCAACACAGTCAAATGCCCACTCGAAAAGTAGACGCAGACGAAGGCCTCGACCACTCCTTCCTCACTCACTGCCCCGCAGTCATATCAACGGATATTCTTCCCTCACACCTCATACCCCCAGCCCACAAACTTGGCTTTATTAGGCTACTTGAACCCCGCCATGTAGGCCATACCTCCTCCCGCAGCCGCCGATACGTGTACTTATCTAGTCGTAAATTTCAGATACGAGGATGGACATATTGCACGAACACCAACCTTTTCGTCATATCAAAACACACCCCCCTTGCAAACGTACTCCACGCTCACGTTGGCATGGTACACATGTGGACATCATACCCAAAATCATGAGCCGCACATACACACCCGACACCCTCACCCATGCCAAGATCACTTCACTCATAGACCCTAGAACTGACCCATCAAATAAACCACGGGCGGGTTTGTTTCGTGGGTGAGTTTCAGTGTTTGAACTTACCATTGAAACTCACTAGGGTCAGTTTGAACCGAGTGTGTTTCGGGGTAGTGTCGTAGGAGGACAACTGCGGAGAAAAGACTAGCAGAGTTTGGTGGCGCCGCGATCCTCGATATCAACCACCGCCGGAAAGGCCATGTACTGAGGGTTTTGGTTAGTAAAAAGTCCGTACCCGGCACACTTGCGGCTTGGATCACGAACTCGATTTGCCTCATAACCTCTCCCCTTGTCGGTACCCGCCATCGACAAGAGTGTGTCAGCCGTTGTGCTAAGGGTTATCACGATAGCACAACGCCCGTATAGCCTCCTAGGAGCGTAAGCCACAAGGCGGTGAAGAAAAGCGCGGTAATTGTCGGATCGGTTGGTGCCGGAAATAGCTAGCAGCGGACCGGGAACATGAAAAATCGGGCGCGGAGGTAGGAGCGACAGCATGATGATAGTTCAAGCCATTGATTTTCACCACTTCCCCAAAGGGGAGGGAAGCCTAAGATCGGAGGACATCTGCGACGGGAGGAGCATTATTTATCTCGTACGAGGGCGTGCGTGGATCGAATCGAGGCCGTCGACTACGTAAGCGAGTGGGGGGTTCGCCAGCCTTCTCTCCTAGCTCCGGCACGACTGGAGCCGCACATGAGCATAGGTCAGGTAGGCATGAGTCGACTATTACATGTTGACCAATTGGGTCGAATAGCGCCATCGAGCGGCTAGATCATGCATATATGACGGTAGCGTTAAATTGATCTTGTATGATTCATATCATATTGTCAGTGCGAACGGTGGACATAGACAAACAAACCCCGTCGCGCTAATCGCTTTGCTTAAGTGACCTAAATGGCAATATTCGGTACGTCCTAAGACAACATGCAGGGAAATCGGTACTCGTAAGGTGTTTCGTTTCAATTCCTTAGGAAATCACGGTTAAACGTGAGTAGTCCCACGCGATAGTGTGGAAGGAAAATAAAACCTCGGTCGATTGAGGCACAAATAAAAGCTAAAATAATGATAATGATAATTAAGCCCATAATCAATAAGAGGCGCCTCATACGTCACGCGGAGTTTGGCGAAGACGATAATGGCCCATCGCGCCAGAGAAGAAAATGAGGGCTGCTAAAGACGACCGAAAGAAGGAGGGTGCTTATAAAGAAAGAGGAAGTCGTAAACGATGACGCCGCCCTAGTAATAAATAAGGAGGAAGCGGCTAAAAATGGAGGTATGAGGCGTCCGCTAGGCCATCCACGGCGACCAAAAAATCGATCAAAACGTTGCATGCATGCATGCGCCTACGACATGCAAGAGGAGGAAAAGGTCACAACGCCCAAATGAGGCCAATTACTTGCCCGCATGCATCCCTTTTCTTGACGTGACAATATGTATGCTTGACCAACTCCATAACGAATACTGCCGCTTCGTGTACCCCGAGTGCGCGATACTCCGTAGCCGAAAAGGGAATAAAGCATATGCCGCGGGGCATCTCTAGACCCTTTACCTCAAAGTAGCTTCTTTTCAACTTCGTTTTTCCCGGCGAGGCGACGAGCGCCCGTGGGAGATAGGAGCTAAATAGATATGGCTAGAAATGCCGAGCAAACCGGGAACTTCCGCATCTAGTCGTAAAACAAGTCCCGGGCCTTGAGTGCCATTGTAGTCCGAGACGCTCGCGTTTGTTGGGAGGTTGCTCATTGCCGTTGGGGAGTTGCACCATCATGGTTGGACTAAAAAACATGCATAAGGCAACAAGTACCAAAATGATATACACGCGGACCGAAAGTGCCGCCCAAAAATTTAGTTCAGCGCACGGATACCATGAGTTGTTAACGCGTTAGCTCGAATTCGGCTAAGTCAGTTTGAAGAACATCTCTGCTGTTGGGGAACTTGCGGAAGCATGCGGGAGTTCGTAAAAATTTCAACGCAAAATAAGCGGCGCGTAGCTCAAAACGACCGACTTCCGCTACCTGCCAAGCGTGTGTGGATAGTTTGCACCGGATAAACGGCAATCCCGCGACGGGGAAAATGGTCCATGACTGCCGTTAGCCCGTTACTCTCGACCCAAGGTCGTCCCCGGAATCCGCTTCCTCGATGGCACCCCGCATAGCTTAAACACATAAAACACGGAAACAAAAAACTTAACATGTGTGCGAGACCATGAATGTAAACACGGTGTTGGAAGACGGCGGCCCCAAAACGCGAGGAGCGGCAATACAAGACACCGCATCGTTGCGCTCGGGGAGGTTTCCAACTTCCCATCGCAGGCGAGGCCCATCCGAAGCCGAAAATGAAATGTCACCGGAGAAGGTGTATTAGGCGACAAAACGCACAGATTCCGACCAAGCCCGAAAGGACCGTAGAATATCGTGATTGTCGAAGTGAAGCAAATTGTTCAAATTATTTTTTCCTTCTGTAACATATGTATTGGAACTGGTTAATTATCATATGTTGGTACATATGACCGCGCCCATTCATTCCAAGAACAACACGGACAAGCTCATGTGATGGAAAAGGAATTGGGATTTTGTGTCGTTGAATATTAATGCTTCTCCAAGTCAAATTGTTCGGATGTCACTCGAGCACGAACCAACTCAAAAAGGTTGCTGGTAATTGGATCGATTGGTCGATTCACTAATGCATGGATGGATGTGTGGCTTGACGGGTGGAAGGATGAAACAACGCCGACTGTCAAACATATGTAGTTGACAAGAATAGAAAGCAGAAATACTTCTAATCAGAGACCACGCAAGGGATAGGGCAAATTCAGGTCAATTGCGCAACGTCGTGTATTCTCTTCAACACAGGCTAATCGGAATACAGGAATGCAACACTTTCGCCCAGTCAGTTTATTATTTATGGACAAACTAGCACGGGCGGCGTCGATTATCACCAATCCCGTCACACCTCCATTGATGTGTGGTCGAAAAGTGAAAGTGCCCGAGAAAATGTCGGCACGTGACAGTTTTTCATACATAAACAAGCGACCTCTTATGACACCAGCCGCGAGCAATGACGCCTTCAAGTGGCAATGACGGTGTCTAGCTCAGGCATCTCCTCAGGGGTCCAGAAGCCCATGCAAATGTTGTTCTGCCCCGCCAACGCAGACCGCAGGATCCAGTTGGCGGCACGAAAGATATCGAGGCGGCCACCCCGCTTGTTACGCCACTTGTTGCGGTATGCCAACGCTTCACATATTCCCATTGGCGACCACGCCTCGCGCATGTCGTGCCCTGTTATTGGACACGACAAAAAAATTAAACACAACAAACGCACAAATAGACATTCACAGTGGCAACAGATGTTTGCAACATCCAAGGCACAACCTTGTGCGAGCGACATACCTGCTTCCTTGATAGCGGCGAGGTGGCTCTGTCTCGCTTCGTCGTTTTCCCATTCTGAAGTGTGGCAAAGCTGAAGATGGAGGATCTCATGCAGTGGCGGATCGATACGCTCGGCCAGAAACCTGTAACAGCAGACCACCCGCCACATTCAGCGAGCCATCGAGTCAGGAAGAACGCAAGCAAAGGGAATGCTTGCTCGCGTGCGCTCAGTTTATGTTGCGCGATGTGTGTGTGTGTGTGTGTGTGTGTGTGTGTGTGTGTGTGTGTGTGTGTGTGTGTGTGTGTGTGTGTGTGTGTGTGTGTGTGTGTGTGTGTGTGTGTGTGTGTGTGTGTGTGTGTGTGTGTGTGACAGGAAGGTGGGGACAAAGGGCTGACCTGATGACGGTGTAAGGATTGCGGCACCTTGCGATGGGAAAGCTCCCATAAAGGGTCTGTAACGCCAGGCCCACACCCAACCGTGGAAACACCAGTCCCGGGCAGTCGCACAACATCAGCCGCGGGGCGCTCGGCACAAAGTGTGTCTGGTAGTATTTGGTGCGGCCAGGATGGCTGGAGACCGCCACCTGTATAAGGTCAACACCATTTGAGTCCCAGAGCACAGGGGATATGCCACCACCCCAAACACACCACCAACATTGTTCCTTGATATATTCCTCTTCAAATCGACTCGCCAAGTATTGCATTGAGATTTTCGGCAGGCGCTAACCTTGTGCGCGCCAAGTAACGCATTAACGGTGGAAGACTTGCCCACATTAGGCTCCCCAAGGATGCCAACCACCACCGCATTGCGGGCCTCCAGGCGGATATCCGTCTCCAACCCCGCGCTGTCCCCAAACTCAACCTCGCCATTGCTCTCTTCGCTCTGGCTCCAATTTCCCTCTGACGCCGTCCCATCCCCGTCCAGCACCTTTTCCTCCTCCTCCCCTTCTTCCTGTGCACCCTGCGATGCAGGTTGGGTGGCGAGACTTGCCTGCTGCCCCTGCCTGCTGCCCCGCCCTCGCTCAACAACAACCCGCCCCTCGCCCCCGCCGCCTCGCCCACCGGTAGCATTGCCACCAACGCAGTGTCGTTTCTTTTTCAATGCATTCTTCTTCTTCTGTTTAGTGCCCTTCAGGTCCCAGGCATCAGCGCGCTTCTCATCCCCGCTGTCAGACAGCCCCAGCGCCGCAGCGATTGCGCTAAGACCCGTAACCTCCTCCCCATTCGCCTCTTCCCCTGAGCACTCGCGCCTCGCGCTGGAGCCGTCGTTCTGTGGTTGGTGACAGTATTCTCAGAGCGACTGACACTTAGAGCACGAAGCAATCCCTTACCGCGTTCCAGCCACTGATTCCCACATATGCTTTCATTAGGAAAGGCAATTGGCGGTTGTGCGCACGACACGGTCTCCGTATATGTGGTAAATCAGCTGTTCCGCACTGCAGCCAATGTGGTCGGCGATAGTGGCCATCCTTGCGGTCTTTCCTTCGCCCTCGTCGCTAAAAGAAACCTCCACTTGGAGCAGTGCAGAGTATATCTCCCTGGCAGCCTCCCAGTTCTCTTTCGCTCGTTCCCCTCTCAACCGCGGCTTCGTCCTCGCCTGCGCGCTCACCACCCTCACCTGCTCACCACCGGCATAGCCCAGATACACACAGGCCCGTCCCAAGCCGATGTAAGTAAGACTCAGCCAGCCAACAGCGCACCTCTCAGCAATACATCGCAATTCTCCCCACCACGGCAGCTGCGTTTCACGAAAAGATACCTTTGAACCACACAGTGAGCTCAAGTACTCCCGCCATGCTGCTGCGGCGCTGGGCAATGTTAGATCCTCCTGTGAAGAGGCACCCACAGAATCTGGATGGGTTCACATGTCAAGGAAGGTGTGCGAGCGAAAGAGGTGGGGAGATGAGCACTGGTAGAAGGTTGCATAGCCCACCTTGTTGAGGACAATTAGCACAGGGCACAGCTGGGCTGCGAGGGTGGCGAGGAGGCCTGGCGGGTGCGGTCACACTTATTATTGTTACAGAGCTAATCAAGTTGTGGTGCTCCTAAATGGAAACGTGGGAGGGCAAGGCAAGGAGGTGGATAATTTTCAGGTGGGCCTACCTGGGTGGAGGTGGTAAAGCGGGCAGCGGGCATCGAGTAGGACGAGGACCACATGTGAGCGCTCGAGCACACGCCACAGCTGGCGCCAAAAGTCCAAGCGGTGCTCGTACCAGCTCAACTCCATCTGGCTACTGCTTGCTAGCTCCTGCAGCTTTGCCTCCCACTGTAACCCGCATGGACAGCAGGCGTACGTCAGCACCACTCCTCAGGACACCACCATCACCACCCCCTGACAGATTACTATTGCCAAACGGGCCTGGCAGACTGCTAGGTATTCATGACTACTGCCACATGAGCACGTTGCGATACAGAGGGGCGATGGGTGGATTGAAGATGCCAGTCACGCCTTCTGAAATGCCTCTGTCTCAAGTGCCTCCAGCGCCTCCGCCGTGCTGGCTACGCCCTGTCATTGCAGATGATACACCACCATCAATGACACAATGACACGGCATCATTCGCACGATGTGATAAGTGGTGGCTATGAAGAAAGAGGCACGTATGTAGCTCGCCTCCCATTGAGGGCGCTCAGGCATAGACGCGGCTCCCTTTGGCCCCCACCCCACTTCATCCAGTGCACACTTGGGCAGTCTCCACGCCGTCCCGGGCGCCTCTACCGTGTCTCGGCAGGCCTTCAGCGGTCTCACGCGCTCCACTTCCTCGGCAGCCCTCTCCGCGGCCGTCTTAGGGCCGGTGGATCGGCCAGTGGGCCTACTGGAAGATCCCAGCTGCGAAGGTCAAGGAAACGTCAGCACACCAATAAATCAGTCGGTCGAGTAGGAACCACTCCTTCCCTGCGAGTGGTCGAAAAAAATTCGGCGGCCGACTCTCCATCATTTTGGTCTCGCGCGGCATTGGGTCTCTCAAGCAGAAGAGCAAGGGATGTGACAGCTGTGATAACCAGCGACCTGCCAGTAGTCCTCGGTTTTACAATGACTTTACTCGCGGTGCCTACCGACCACACTTATGAGGCGCTACTGACGACGAACTGATTCCCTCATCAGCTGTCCCACATGAATTTATTAATAAACGATTACTGCGCTGTGTCCTGATAGTCATCACTGCAGCTTTAGCGATACTGCTGCCTCACTAATTATTGCTCGACGATGATATTTTCTATCATAGCGCAACAAAGTAATAGTCTTACTATGGCGATTCGTGGTTTCAACATTCCGTGCAGAACTATTTTAGAATTTCTTATGAAGTTATCTAAGTACAGAGATATCAATTATTACCTAATAGTTATATTGAAAGTTAAGTACTATAATTAATTTCAAGCGCAAAAACTTTTATTTATCATAAGATTTACCAGTACCTGTACCTTCCATCATTTATATTTGACATACTGTTTACACGAGGGCACACTTTGCCAAAATGGCAAATTGTTTACATTTTGGTCAAAAGACCACCACATGCTCGTACTGGGGAAGATTAACGCTAATTATGGGTTGGGTGGGTGGGTTGCGCGAGCCTAGTTGGGCGAGCGCAAGGCAGAGAGTGCCAGTGCTCGGGGGTCACACCGGCCTAAGAGTTGCCGCTAGATAGTGTCGTTGGGGGCATGGCTTGGGGCGCTGCGCGAGGCGTTACCAAGTCCTTAATGGTTACCTCGAGGTATGCATGGGCAATACGCACCACTTTTACATGAAAGCTTAACCGCTAGGGTGTGTGCTCTGTCACATATGTAAATAAGTGATGCAAACCTCTAGATTTAAATCAATCGGACCACTTATCCGAGGGCACATTTTGCCAACAATATAAAGCCGAAGGCTTGCGCAACGCCGCAACCTAGATTTAGTCAAGCGGTCGGGTGAAAAAAAGCCCGCCAGTGGAACGTCAAAAGAGGAGGGGGGGGCGGCGATGTGGAAAGGCAGTGTCGCGTCACATGGACGTTGGCTGTGCGATGTTGTCGTAGTTAGAGTTGTTCTTGATCGTGAGGCGCCAAGTCGTATAGGGATGACGAGTCGTATGACGCCAGTCGAGGCCGGTGTGTTGGCTTCGGGATCCGGTACCGGCGAATGTGGCTGCTAACTGATGGCTGAGGCCATGCGTGAGTAGCAAGTGAATACCTCTAGTCGGCCGTCGGCGGCAGGTTGGGGTTGGAGTTGTATGTGCCGGGTGCCCGGCCCGCCGTAAGGGTGTGCATGCATGTCGACATTCATATTTGTCAATATCGTAGCCGTAGGTATGGCGTACGTGTGTCGTCTCGTTGTGCCGCGATGGTCACGGGTATTGTCGCACCGGGAGAGCGTGTTGCGGGCGGAGTCACTCGACTTGAAGTAGACAAAGGCGCGCGACCGAAAGTTGTCCCGATAGAATCCGCGCGAATATATTGAACTCGGGTGTTGTAGGTGTGGTGAACAACCACCTTGTAGCGACGTTTGGGCGTTATCGCTATATATATTACATGTGTATATTTTCAGTGTATCGAAATTGTCACTTGCCGCGGAGGTGGCGACAGCTAGGGCGGCTCGACTTTGAAGAAGCCCCGGCAATATGTTCCGGGCGCATTTAATGCCGCTGCCGTGTTTGGCAATCAAAGCGAGGTGGCCCGTAGCTTCGCAGCGCCTATTTGCTAGCATTGGTGTAGCAACTCTGAAGGTTGGACTATTTGCTGCGCCGGCACCATGTATCGTTGTATTGGCGGCGCATGGTATGGGCCGTTGTTGTTTTTATGGTTCCGCGTAAGGCGTACGTAGACACCCCGATCGGCCTAGTACGGCGAAACGCCCTAGCATGGCGCATAGCTCAACGTAGTCTTGTGCCTCTCAGGTGCACAGCCACAAGGTAGGGTTGGCAAGTGGCGAGGGTGTAGTGTTAGTGGTCGCGTGGGCGGTTGTCTTGGCATCCGGGTTGGCAGTCGGACGTGCGGTTGTAGGCCATGGTCGCATGCGCTGGTGAAATTGCGGGTGTGACGTCGCCTCCCTCCGCCCGAGTGTATTTTGGCGAGGGTCGAGCCTGTTAGTCCGGTAGACCTATGCGGGGGTATGGTTGTCGAACGGGGGCTTGGTCGCCAATGACATGCCGTCGTCTCGCGTACCGCCATTGTGGCGGAAACGGACAGAGGGAGTTATTGGGGCAGTACGGTAGCCAAATGCGGTATCACAATGGTCACAACGCCCTCGTCGAATCTTGCGTCGAGCAAAGGAAAATCGTTACGTTGTTGGGTGGGAGTTGTGTCTCTTGCCTGTGCCTCGGCGTTGGTGTTGGATCTGTTGCGGAAGGCGCGCTCCGGGCTGACCACGCCCTCGTGGGTATCGTCGCCGAACTTGGTGTTGTTGTACAGAAAATCGAAGGGTGACGCGAAGGGCGCCTTGTACCCACATGTCGCCTGAACATGGCCGGCAACAATTGGCTGCAGCCGATTGAAACGCATAGACGGGTATTATCTTGCGAGGTTGGGCGCACAAATTGCGCATCGTCGCTCTCCGGTAAGCTCCCGAGCCGCGGCTTCGTCGCAATGTCAGGAGCTTTGGCTCTCTCGGTAGCTAGATCGGTTGGAGAACGTGCGGCCGCCAGCCGCGGTCGCATGCGTAGGGCGGCATGGGCTCATTATCGCGTGGGTGACACCGTCTCCCTCTGCCCGACGCGCCGCTAAAAGACTTAACCCCCCCCCCCCCCCCCCCCCCCATGTAGCTCTCTCACACACACTGCCCTGATCCATAGCTCTCCACATCCATTCCCTCTTGGCCTGCCGTTCAGGACCCCGCCAACTAATTTCTGTTCAGCTCACTCCCCGGAAAAGCACCCAACTCGCCGCCCTGCCCAAGCCCCAACTGCTCAATGCGCCCACCTCCTCTCAGCCCAACCCGCAAACACGTGACTCCGACGTGTAAAAACGATACAGCTATCACTCCCCGTCCGAGACCTCTATAACCGGAGCTCTTATTATGTGGTCGTAGTGCCCATACTGAACGGCGCTTACCTTCCCCCAGCAGTCACCGCTCCTCGGACTCGTCGCGAGGCTGAGATCCGCTGACAAGGCTGCATGTGCCTCAGCACCGTGGCTGCGTGGACAGATTTCCGTGGGGCCCATGGCTCATGTGACGTCCTGCAGCGCGAGGAAGGCGGTGCAGAGGCCGGTGTAGTCATTGCCTGGCGCCATCTGCGTGTCGGGGTGCAACAATTGTGCGGCTGCGCCCGGATCAGATACCAACGCGGATAACTCACACAGGACGGCGTCGGGGGTGAGGATATCCGCCAGGTAGCCACCCACAGTTCCCAACAGGTCATGCAAAGCCGCTATGACTGGTGGGGCAAGCTGCAGTTTCAGGTCCCGTCGGTGTGCGCGATCTTGGGCCAACATCATGGGAGAAGGGCCGATCGCATCAGAACATAGGGGGGTTGATTGATGGGCGGGAGATGGAGAGAGGGAGGGAGAGGTGAACTCGCATGTTGAACTCGCGGGGAGACTGCTTAAGGCCGTAGAGGCAGCGCTTGAGGTGACACGCCTTGGACGTGCCATCGTTGAAACCGAGGGGCTGGCGGATGTACACGTCTTCCTTAATAGGGGCGTAGAGAAACGCAGTGGCGATGTCAAGTTGGCAAAGCTCAAGGTCGCGGGCGGCTGCGATGGCCAGGAAGAGACGCAGGTTGGCCATGCGGATGACAAGGGAGAACGTCTCTTTGTAGTCTAGTCCAGCGCGTTGGCTGCACCCTTTGGCAACGAACCGCGCTTTGAAGCGGGAGACGACTCGCATAGTTGTGCCTTGTTGGAGGGCGGAAGTCGAAAGCAAGACTGACAAGGTCGCCGGCGTCGTCGTGGCCACTGTTAGACGCTGGGTGGATCGTTGGATAAGTCTTGCGGACCACTTGAAGCGGACTGTGGCCGCTGTTAGGTCAGCACGACATGCGAGACTGGTGTAGCCACAAACGGTGGGTCCAACGCGTTAGTCGAGCACGATGTAGCCACCATGGGAGCGTCACTATGTTGTGGCGAGTGGAGGATGAGCAACGCGTGGTGTGTCGCATCGAATGGTGTGTCTTTGCTCCGCGTCCTTGCGCTAGGGTAGTAAACCTTGTTACCTTGTGCCATTGCCTTTCTTGCTTGACGGCTCATTTTGATTTTGTCGAGGAGGGTAGAGTTGACGATCACATACTCGGTAGGCTCGGACTCCTTGGAGGCGTCGTCCAATACAAACGTAGAACCACATCCCGCCGCATTAGGGGGATCAACCACCAAAGTGAGTTGTTAAGTGGATTATGTAGTTGGTGTTCGTCTTGCGAGGTCGGGTGTATGTACCGACAGGGCACCATGCATGTAGGGGGGCAGCGTTACTCTCCTTTAGGCCTACCAACAACGTTGTTGCGGTGTTCTAATAATAAGTGAGTGAGTGGGTGGGCTCCTTCGAAGTCCGGGTCGATTGGTGAGGGTGTTGTCGAACGCGACCGTGTGTAGGCGGTAAAGTGGGGGCAGGCCGCCGGCGCCAGCCAAGTGATGAATGTTTTGTCGCATGTCGAGCAAAATAAAATCGGTGGGCTATGTAGGATGAGCATGTCTAGACGGTAGTGCTCGAGAACCTGCGCCGATGGAATAGACGTGGGTTTTGCCAACCACGGAGCCACCGTTGATGGGCGATTCTATGGGGTAATTAATCAAGGTGTTAGCGCCCAAGCGGCGTCTTCCATCGGCGTCTCGAAGCTTTGCTCGTGGATTGTGCGTAAGGAGCGCTCCGTGCCGGTGGGACTGACCTTACTTCGGGGGGTAAAGTCGACGAATTCATGCGCGGTAGGCTCGGTGTCGTCGTTCAGCAACTCAATAGGGGGCGCAAGGGCCGCCGCATAACCACCATCTACGACGATGATGGTGGCAACGGGCATGGGTTGTTGCATATTCAAACAAATAGCCGGTCTTGTGAGGTGTCATAGATGGGCGAGTAAGGCAACATGATTCTACTTGATCCGCTCAACAGTTCTACGCGCAAAAGCCGAGCACGTCGCTTGATTTTTTTCGGTCACGCTTTGTTGCGACGGCCAAGTTATGGGTCGAGCTACAATATCAATAGGCTGTATGTTGGGATGCGATGTAACATGAACAAAGGTGAAGTTTCTAGTGATGTTGGGAGCATGCCGAGACGAAAAGTAGAACTGACACCCTACTACTCGACCGCGAGAGTCGAAACTGCAATTTGCGCGAGCCTAGATAGGCGAGCGCAAAGCATTAAGTGCCATTGCTCGGGGGTCACACCGGCCTAAGAGTTGCCGCTAGCTAGTGTCGTTGGGGGCATGGCTTGGGGCGTTACGCGAGGCGTTACCCAGTCCTCGATGGCTACCTCGAAGTTTGGGCAAGACGAATCATGTTTACACGAGCGCTTAACCGCTAAGGTGTACGTTGTGTCACATAATATGTAAATACGTTTTGCATACCTCGAGATTTAAATAAATTTCACCATTTATCATATATAAATTATTCCCCATCATATAATTGAGGTCCGCCGTATTCGGTCGGGAGCGTATCGAGATCGTCATGGGGACGTGGTTTGGTTAGACTTCATGGCTCCCCACCGTCATCTTGCTATTGATTTGACGGTTACAAGTGCTCGCACGAACACCAATGTTCCTCGTATAGGTGCTCGTCTCCCACTCCCGGGCAGCCTTGCATTGGGAGCTCAGCATGGCAAACTTGATGCGGACCTCCGCAATTTTGGTTTGCTTCGCACGCCTTCGGTTCAATCGATCCATGATTACTATCCCTTCGCTCTAGAGAATGGGGGCCGGTTGGCGCCTACGGCGACCGAGTTAGTTGATCGCTTGGCTATTTTGGTGGATGTTAGTCGCTTGCATGGCATGGGTGCTGCTGATTCTCGCTCCTTACGCTTTGACAGTTATGTCCGTATGCAACATTTCGTTCGTCGAAGTACTTCTGTTCCTTTTCGGCGTTTGTTGGGGGGGTGTGCGACGTGAATTCATGCAAAGTCTTTCTGCTGTTCTTCATGGCACTCTGGGTTCCTATCTTCGCGACGGTTTTCAGGAGGGCAGTGCTGACGCTGTGGCATGCCTTCATGTTCCTCGGGCTTAGGTTTTTTCCTCTTTTCTTCTTTTTGCTTGGTGGCCTCCACTGCTTTTTTCTTGTAAGAAATATTAATCATCCCCCATCATCTGCAGCATGTCTTAGTTGTCTCGGTATGTAGTTGTTTGTGTGGTCGTACGGGTACCTGTTTGTCCGGGCAGCACGCGCGATATTTGTGACAATATTTAAAATATTAGCCAGTAATATTATTATAATTATGCAACGTATCCTAAAATAACCGTACAATTATGTAATTTAGTCATACAAATTTGAAATATTTGATATATGCTGATATAATAAACGTAATTATTTATCTTTATTTATACAAAC
Organism: Tetraselmis chui; assembly: GCA_026401115.1. Lineage (NCBI taxonomy): Eukaryota > Viridiplantae > Chlorophyta > Chlorodendrophyceae > Chlorodendrales > Chlorodendraceae > Tetraselmis > Tetraselmis chui. The sequence goes on from JAPMLY010001569.1 coordinate 73,539, forward strand.
GAGGCTGCCGCGCACTGGAGCGCCACTCGTCACGGCACTTGCGAGACACGCGGCATGCGGCAGCCTCAACTTTACGGGCTCAGTGCCTTGGTTGGCAAACGGTGAGCGACTCCGTTTGAAGGAGTGGGTTGAGAGAACAGGGCCAACATGGGCGCAGGGTGTAGTAGCGTAACGAGGGAAAGCGTGTGTTGCCCCGGGTTCCGGCTATGCATTAGCACCAGAGTGGCGCCGGAGGTGGTCGTCGTGCAGGCAGTGGACGCGGAGGTGGTGCCGGATGCCTCACCGGCCCGGGTTGGCTTCAAAGGCTGGGCGTCCCCCTCCTACGAAGCGGGGGCGAGTAGCGGAAAGTATACTAGCGCCCGTTCCGACGACTCGGACGGTAGTCGGCCCGGCGCGCGTAGGGCGGGGTGCGCGTCCACGCTCGACGCGGTGGAGGTCGAGCAGTCGGTGGACCTGCAGGATGGCGAGGGGCTGATGGGCAGCTTGCACAAAGGCAGCAACAAAAGTTACGTGTTGCGCGAAGGGGAGCTAAGCCGCCTGGATAGCAGCGAGGACGGCTTGGGAATCGACGACGACGACACAGAGGACAGCCTTGCCGGCGGGTGATTTCGCATTACCTGTTATCTCTATTATCAGTGTTATTCCCTTCGCTACTGAAATAGGGGAAAGGGTGGGTTTTCAAGCATGCTATACGTCTCTGTGACCCTGGGGGTGAGGAGCGCACTGCTGGATTAGGCTACCTGGGGAGAGGGAAGAGGGACAACAGGTTTCCTTGAAGACCGGACGCTGCTGTTGGAAGGGCACAGTGTTCCAACTAAAACTGTTTGTGGTCTGCCAATTCATCCCACGCATCGAAAATGCGTAGCTTGCTTAGGAATATAGCAATAGGTAGAACCGGTGAATGGTGATATGGGCTCTGGGGTTGCATTGGGTGCGGACTTGGTGTGTTTCAACAATGGAGGTGTTGAGTCTCATGAAGGTGCGGGGATGCCTGGCAGGTTGTTGAGAAAGGAGGTGGAGCTGAATGTGCGCGTGTGCATGTCCGCGTAGAGCGGGCGTTTCGAGGTGGGCGCAGGCGCTTGCTGCCATTCCTGCTGGTGCGGGATGGAAGTCGCGTGGGGATTTAGACGAGGAAGCGATGAAGGGGAAGAGCCCGTTGGCGGAGGAGCTGACGATGGTGGGGCTCGGGAAGCATGTGGCCATGTTGGTGCATGTACTGGGGCTGTGGACACCAGCAGAAGTGCTGGAGACCCAGGGGCTGGACATTGTGAGTGCCAAGCATTTGTCTGAGGAGCAGCAGGAGGCGTTGGTGGAGGTGAAAGCCAAGCTGGCGGGGACGCTGCACACCAAATCTGGCAGGAAGTTTGCGATTGAGCCGTACGAGCTGAATGAGCCGCTGATGGAGGTTCTGTCACGGTACGGGCTGGATGACGAGCCAATTGTGAAGCACATCACGGAGACGCTGGCATGTGACACGGTGGAGAGCCTCTCTACGCTGCAGGTCTGCGCTACCCTTACCCCAATTTCAACCTATAAGAAATGGACATGGAATTGTGATACGGGCTTATATATAAAAATCAAATAATGGCGATTTGTGAAAAGTAATAATTGAAGGATGAATGCAAATACTGAAAATGCCAAGATTTTCACATCAACAATCTGAGTTCCATTCGTTTAAGCTTTTTCGTTTAATGGTTGTCATGGACTTATGATGGGCGCGTGTTTGTCGGCTTACAGGCGAAAGATGTGCTTGCGGTGGAAGGCATCGGCGACGGGCTGCTCAACCGAATGTATCGGCTCTGCAAGTCGGTGAAGGACGCACGAGATAGGCGGGAGGAGCTGCGCTCTAGATTTGACTCGGCTGAGGGGGCGGAGGAGCTGCAGCGGATGGTGGAAGAGGGTGGCGAGGTAGCGCCTTTCATGGAGATGGCTCTAATAGAACAAAACTGCATGGGCACCCTCGCTACTGCCACCTCAAGTAATTTTACCGGTGCTCATTATTCATTTTCTGTCGATGCGTGTGTCAGGTGGATCTCTACGGACTGGAGGTGTCAGGGGTGCACCTCGTGCTAGAGACGCCAGGGCTAGTACTGAACAATGGCATCCTGAACCTCACCAAGGGCTGCCTCGTATGCGGTGAGGACATTCGGTTAAAGCGGCTCACCATTCAGTCCAATAAAACGGCGTTGATGATTGATAACGCCGACTGCGAGGTGGAGAACTGCTTCATCACGAGCTTTCGACAAAACGGGGTGGAGGTGTGTGGGCCGCGCTCGCAGGTGCTCATGCAAGGTTCCACCGTCGCGGGCTGCCGACTCACAGGTATGGTTCCGATGTCTGCGTATAATTCACCCCCCTGTCTGCCCTCCTTATAAGCATTTGAACTCAGCTTATGATGTGGATCTGTATTTCCAATACCTCTCAAGGCGTCGTCATCAAAGCGGAGGCGGCATTGACGCTGGATGACTGCCTCGTTAAGGGCTCCAAGCAGTTGGATGGTATTTGCGCCTCTGGGGCTGGAGCGCGCGTCACTGTCAGATCATGCCGGGTAACCGAGTCCATGAGCGGATGCATTAACATGTCGATCATAGTTGCTTTGGATCCCTCCATGCATGACCCTATTTGCACACGTCACTGTCGGCTTGCACGCGCCCCTTTCATCATGTACCCGGTTTCCGACTTCACTCTCGCACCGAATGCCGATGCGGCTGCTGTTATTCCGCAGGTCATCGGGCACAATGAGGTGGGGGTTATGGGGTACGACGAGGCAGTCCTGGAACTGGAGGAGTGCCAGATATGGGACTCGAAAAACAAGCACGGCGTATACGTAAAGGGCGCGGGGACGTCGGTGGATATGAGGGAATGCCAAGTTCACGACTGCGGTATCAGCTGTGTCGTGGCAGCGGACGGAGCCTCCGCCACGGTGCGCTCTTATTTCTGCATGTGTGTGTGTGTGTGTGTGTGTGTGTGTGAGTGTGTGTGAGAGAGAGAGAGAGAGAGAGAGAGAGAGAGAGAGAGAGAGAGAGAGAGAGAGAGAGAGAGAGAGAGAGAGAGAGAGAGAGAGAGAGAGGAGAGAGAGGAGAGAGAGAGAGAGAGAGAGAGAGAGAGAGAGAGAGAGAGAGAGAGAGAGAGAGAGAGAGAGAGAGAGAGAGAGAGAGAGAGAGAGAGAGAGAGTGAGAGAGAGAGAAGAGAGAGAGAGAGAGAGAGAGAGAGAGAGAGGGGGGGGGGGGGAAGATTGATTGTGCATATGCGTATTTATGGTGTCATGTGTCTTTGTTTGCTGGGTTTCGGCCAAATGATACCTAATTTATATGTGCACCATTGACATCCATTTTTGCTGCTCTTATTTCACAGCTTGCCAAGTGTGAGGTATGGAGTGCAAAGGGGCGGTATGGCGTGGCTGCTCACGGCGATAAGTCATCCATCCACTGCACTGGCGTCAATGTCCACAACTGCGCCAAGGTGGGCCTGTTTGTTGGTGAGGGCGGCCGGTTGCATGCCAGCGAGTGTGATGTCAGTGACTCAGAGCAGTATGACGGCATCAGCATTCGCGGCGTTGGCTCCTCTGCCACCATCTCATCCTGCAAGGTGCTGCTCCCCTCTGTCGTATAAGGACATTCAATTTAGACCTGATAAGGGCCTGAGTCGAGGCTACTCAATATGTTGGCAACTGTGTCGGGGCTCACCTTCCTATCCGATATAGGACAGGGTATCTCCTGTCCTTACATCCTCTCATTTAGCTGACGAGTGACCCGCCAGTGAGAAGTCTCTACCTCATGTTTGTCACAATAGCATGGTCGAGTATGAGGTTTTTTGTTGTCTCTTCGATACTTGCCTCTGCCTGTCCTTGAGCATGTGCTCTGGAGACGCCATGCATTGTCAATACATTATCTCTTGAATAGGCATTCCAAAGCCATAAAATATTAGTCATTGTATGAAACTGATTGTGAGCTGTGCGCCCGTCGCTGCAGGTACATAACAATCAGGAAGTTGGGATCTATGTGTACGATGGCGCGAGTGCCGAGATCTCAAACTCAGAAATTTACGCGTCCAAGGAGTACCACGGCGTGTACTGTCGGGGGCAGGATACCATCACCACCGTCCGCAGCTGCAAGGTTTACAACATCCAGGCGACGGGGCTGTTCGCGGTTGACGGTGGTACGATGGTTGTGAGTGACACGGAGGTATGTCCCCCCCCCCCCCCCCCCCCCCCAAAAAAAAAAAAAAACAAAAAAAAACAAAAAAAACGCCGCACACTCACATACCCACACACAGCACACACGCACAACACGCACATACGCATGCACACAATCTCACGCGCAAACACACACGCGAAAAAGCATGGGTGCACTAACGACCTCGCGTAAATGTGTAGACGCAGATACACAGAGGTATTTATATGCTTGCCGATATGCACTTGAACGCATGAGGCCCCCCCTCCCCCTTCCACAACCATCAAATCACACCGTAGCACAGCTCTGCCTGGCACAGGCAATAGGTATTCCTCTTCCTTTTTTCAGACTAGGTTTCTCGCGCTTATTGTGGAGCAGGTGTGGGGAAGCCGGGAGAAGCACGGCGTGTCAGCGCAGGGTGCGGACAGCAAGGTCTCAGTGGAGGGCGGCACCGTGCGAGACTGCTGCCTGACGGGAGTGCTCTGCATCGACGGCGGCGAAATCGAGATGAAAGGTGTAAAAGTATTGGGGGAGAAGCAGTTGGACGGGGTGGCGGTATGCGGGTGGCGGTCCAAGGGCCGCCTGGTAGACTGCCTTATCGACACGGTGGTCAAGATTGGCGTGTTTGCGACTGAGGGCGGCTGCGTGGAGCTTGTGGATTGCACGGTGAAGAACTGCAAGGAGCTGTATGGGGTGTACGTGAAGGGCAAGGACAGCAGTGCGATGCTACAGCGCACCACAGTCATGTCGTGCCAAGAGATCGGCGTCTTTGTGTCGGAGGGCGGCACTGGGGTACTGACGGAGTGCGAAGTTAGGGAGGTGTCCATGTATCACGGGGTGTACACGAAGGGGCGGGGGAGCAGCACCGAGATCCGGGACTGCTTCGTGCATGATTGTCAGACGTCGTGCGTGGTCGTCAGCGACGCCGCCAAGACGGAACTCGTCAACTGCGACGTGTACGGCTCTCAGCGCCTGCATGGCGTGGAGGTCACTGGTGAGGCGAGTCGGGTGGTAGCTGAAAAGTGCAGGGTATACGACTGCTATCAGGCCAGCTTTGTTGCCGCGCAGGCCGCTTCCTTGACGCTGGACGGGTGCGAGGTGAGTTGCCTCGTTCCACGCAGCGCGCCCTCGGACACACTTTTGACCACGTCGTTGGAGGTTTGCTAGATTTATCAAATATTGTGATGTTTGTGTCGGTTCGCCTGCCGTTGTGGGACGCTGCCACCGTACTGACAGTAAACTCCTATTATTATTGGTATTATTATTGGTATTATTATTATTATTATTATTATTATTATTATTATTATTATTATTATTATTATTATTATTATTATTATTATTATTATTATTATTATTATTATTATTATTATTGTTATTATTATTGTTATTATTATTGTTATTATTATTGTTATTGTTATTATTATTATCATAACGACTTATTAATGCAGTGATGCGGCTATTGTATTAATTTTGCGCAGTGTGGCTTTCAATCTGTCGACCTGTGCAGCGACAAAAAGGGGAAACACCAGTACTTAAAAGTTGTCACGCTTCACTGTTATGCGACTGCTGCAAGCCAAAGCTAATGATCTGCTCATCCGACGGGCAATTAGCGATTAGCGCTATATATCAAACAAATCCATGTTTCACAACAGAATCCCGCGTCCTTGGCGACGGATGATAAGTTACTGGTACATCGCGGTACGCGATTTCGTTATCGCTCTACATTTGTATATATTCCGCGAAATCGGTGGCATGCCTTCCTGTTATATTCCTCTTTTCTCCGCCTCGTTTTATTTTTCCTCTTTTCTTCGTTTTGGTCGGTGGCCTCCACTGCTTTTTTTTGTAAGAATTCGATTTAATCCTTATATATATTTCCGTCCTTTGCTGATTTAATCAACTAGATGATATAACTCTGGTCTATGATTTAATGCAAGGAAAAGCAGTGGAAACCACCAATAAGAAAGGGAAAAGGAGGAAAAACCCCCACGACGACTACAGGCCACAAAACCCCTTATTCCTTTAGTTCTTTATTTATTTGTCTTCCAACAATTTCTTACAAGAAAAAGCAGTGGAAACCACCAAGCAAAAAGAAGAAAGGAGGAATAAGAAGAAAGGAGAAAAAAATAACGGTGCACATAAGTGTTGTGTTGTGGTTCGTTTTCTGTGTTTGGCCATGATATCAAGGCAGCCGTGTCTCTTACCGTTCTTTCAGGTCATTTGATATTGTCATCTCGAATTGTCATTCACGTATCATGTTGATTATTCTGTGCTGTGGACCAAAGCTCCGGCAGCTTCATGCACACCTCTCCCGTGTAGTGAACTGATTGGGGTGCTTGGTTTGCCGATGGTCAATGCTGCCCCTCACTCTGATGCTGCTGCTCGCACCGTAGATCTCCAAGACGGTCAGGCTGCACGGCATCACCATCAAGGGCATAGGCACGTACGCGCAGATAAACAATTCGAAGGTGCGCTTTCGGCATGCCCCTCTCTCGCATTTTTACAATTGTGATGACTGTGCTGTACAGAAGGAGGTTCGGTGATTGATGCGCTGGGTGGTGTTACCAGTCACTGACACCAGTCATGTTGCATCCACTGGGCAGATGTATGACTGCGCTCGGAATGGGCTTTTTGTGTACGACGGCGGCGAGGCGCTCGTCACCAAGAGCGAGATCTTCAACTCCTCGGAGTGCAACGGCTGCCAGGTGAAGGGTGCGGGGAGCAAGCTGGCCATCCACGACAGCCAAGTCTACAACAACATGCTGTCCGCAATCTACTGCATGAACGGTGGAAGCCTAGAACTAATAGAGTCGCAGGTTAGCGCAGCCATCCACCTTTATGTCTCCACGCCATACCCCACAAGGCATACTTATCCTCCCTTTATTACTCCACACATGTCATGGCGTGGTGACAGCTTTCTCTGGGATGGAACAGGTATCGGGGAGCCAAAAGTTCCACGGCGTGGAGGTTCAAGGTGCTGGCTCCACGGCGAAGGTGGCGCAGAGTCTAATATATAATCACAAACAGAATGCTATCTTCGCGAACGAGGGCGCCAAGGTGGACGTGAAGGACTGCATGGTCTACGGCTCCAAGAAGCTCAGCGGCGCGTCTGCTAAGGGCGAAGGCTCTGCCATTACAATAACAAACTCCAAACTATTTGGCTGCCAGCAGGCCGCCATCCTCGCAAGCCGTAGCGGAGTTGTGCGCGCAAAGCAATGCACACTTTACGGCTGCAAGGTGCTCCACCCTAACCCCCCGTCCAAGCCATTCTATTGCTCACCTTGTCTCGTCAACCTCCACCCACTCACTTTACTCACGGCGGTTGACTCCGCGCGTTGTGCAGGGGCCCGGTGCATGGGCGCTGACTGATGGCATGGTGGACCTGGTGGCCTGTAATGTTTACAATAATGTGGAGCCGTTGGGGAGCGAGGAGGGCGGTGTGATCAGCAAGGACGAGGCCTGCAAAATCACGGACTAGACACGTGGCAACGATGCCCCAGTAGCAAAGCAACCAGCAAGGACGGGCGCTTCCCCGTCTTACCTGCTAGCACCTTCCTCCATTTTTCATATATTCATCATTTATTCGGTATACAGACTACACGGCACCTGCCACGTATGTAACTATTATCTAGTGAACCACAGCCCATGCCTCTCCCTTCCCTTCCCTTCCTACCTCACCCCCCATCTCGCGCTCATTCGACCTGCTCAGCAGCCGCCCCATCCTCTTCCTTCCAAGAAACCCTTTATCTGAAAATTTCATCTCACTGGCACAAGAGCAGGGTGGCCTGGTCAGGAACAGCACTGATTAGGAGGTGGGCTGGGCTGGGCTGAGTCGGTCTCGGCTTCTCTCCACAGCCAGAGCTCTGACGCAGCAATCTCGTTACCTGTGAATTGAAGTAAGTAATAATGAATATGCTCTTTAGCTCAAACGCGAATGGGAAGTTCTGGGCGCTAGTCTGTCCTCTGTAGTAAATGTCAGTGCTTTGTAGGTCTATCCTCTAGTCTATCCTCTGTATCCTAGAGTCTATCCCCTGTAGGTCATCAGTGCTTTGGAAGTGCCAGGCAGAGCATTACAGGGCATGGCACCCGCTCACACTCCTCTTATGACTGCTGTGCTATACTAAGATGTTTGATGAGGCCATCGGCATAGGTGAAGACCAGAGAGCCAGTGATAAGTGTACTTGGGTAAAAGGAAAGGAAGACGGTGTGGGTTAGAGTTGTGTGCCGCTCTGTTTAGAGGACGGCATAATGGTGCATGAGTTGTATACTCGCTCGCAAAACTCGTCCCCATGCCGTTCACATTTCGACGCTGCCTCCTCTGTGCAGCGCCGTGCAAACGCATCCTCGCATGCGTCGCGGCTCTCTCGTTCCTCGGCTCCCCCTTGCCAGCCTTCCGCGCCGCCGGTACCGCCTCCCGGGAACAGCCGCCGCAGCTGGCGGCGAAGCTGATGCATTGGGCTGGGCTTGCAATGTCGCACTGCCTCAACCACGCAGCTACTCCGCGCACCCCGCATACACTGCGATGAAACCTCCTGCCGGCAGTGCCCCGCCGCCTCCTCCCTCGCGCTTTCGCTTCGGAAGCACAGCACGCTCGTGTTACCCCCTCCGCCGCGACTTCCACCCGCGTCTGACGTCGCTTCGTCGCTGGCGGCCACGGGCACGCGCAGCGCCGGTAGCGGAGGATCGAACACCCTGATCCCCAGCTCCTCATCAACCGGCCTCCCCGGACCCCACCCCATCTCCGCTAACTTCCCCTCGGAGGCGACGACGGCAGTCGGGGCGTCTTTGTATCGGCCTGCGCCGCTTCCGACAGGCAGGTGGCAACGGGCTAGTGGATAAAAGATACACCGCTCAAGACTCTACCTCCAATCCTTACAGCTTTCGTCTGGGACGACTCCTTCCTCGCCTGGCTGGTCAAATGCTCAGCGAGAGTCCCGGCAATTCACTGCAATCCGAGCAAGATCGTCACGTGGATGGCGACTCGTTGATCCAAATACCCAAGCCAGAGCGTGAAGTCGAAACCTTGACCTCACCCAGCCTCCGTTACTACCGTTATACCAAGATACTGCACGCCTTACAATAGTGACGGTATCTTATAGGGCGGCTCTAGGTGGGTGTCTGTGGGGGGGGGGGGGGGGGGGGGGGGGGGTCTCGTGGCGGCCGGTTACTACTGAAAGTAAAAAGCTTTGTCGGCGGACGGCCGGTGACGCGGTGATGGCGGCAGATAGACGGCAAGAAGACGCCCAAGCCCAGGCCGCCGCGGCCGGAGGATCACGGAAACATGCGCACTGACGGTCAACCGCAGTGCCTGTATTATGCGTACTTGTTCACAGGCGGTAGCGTATATCGACAACAGCTGTTGAACAGGTACTGAGCGGCGGCCGAGGTTCTTTCCGCGGTCGCCGCTTCGACGGTGTCCACTTATGTCCAACACCAGGACGACGAATTTCCGGGTGAGTTGTGCAGCTTCGAGGGTGACGGCATACACGTAACTCAGCTAAACTCATCGAAGCCGAGAAACCTAGCAGATATAACGAGAGCTCCGAAACCACTTGCGAGTACTTTACGTGGACTCTTTTTTTATTTTGCGCCCCCAGCATATGGGACTGGCAGGTAATCCGCACCGACATCCTCTATTACACTCCTCCACAAAAGTCCACACCGTGTAACCCGAAGCTGGCAAGGTGAGGGGGGAGGTGGAGCACTTGCCTGCGGGTAGGTACGAGTCGAATGTGCGGGCCGAGAGGTCAGCGGCCCGTCCCATGTCAGTGGTTGACTTGATGGGGTGGCGAGGACCAGAGTCGTATGTATGGAGTCCTCGGAAGGTGAAGGTTCCAATGCAGTGCCCAAGTCTTGGGCGGCTTGGGGTAGTTGGGGCGCAGTGAGGAACGGAGCGAGCGGATGTCCCGCTAGACGGCTCCGGGGGTTGTAGTGGTCCGCGGTGTGCGCATGCGGGACGATCCCGCGATAGCACATGTTTGTATCTTGGAGGGAGGTTAGAGTTTGAGGACATATTGACCAACTTGGGTTGGTAGTAGAGTGTGGAGGTATGTGGGTTCGTCGTAGGGCTGAGATGTGGGGTCGTGGTGGGTTGCCTATGTTGGTTGCACACGACCACGTATGGTGGGAACTAGGTTTGCTGGATGTTGGCGGCGGACGTGAACGTCCGGACGCTCGGTGGGGCGCGATGTGGTGCGCCGGTCCCGTGGAGGGGAATTTTTTGTAAGCGATGGCGGACTGGGAGGGTCCGCAGTATTGAGGTGGGTACGCATTTTGATTTCGAAGTGGGTGACGCGGGAGCTGTCGGGGGGACATAGAATTATGGAAAGCTGCGCCTTGATGTGTGTACCGTATGGTGCATCTACGGATCCACTGACGTTGGCGAGGTAGGCTCGGTTGGGAAGAGGTGGACGGTGCATGTCTTTCAACGGGCCCTATGTCCACAAGTCTTTCGCTCATCGGGAGGCCATGCCTGAGCGAAGACGGTCGGCGTTGCTCATTCGAGCTACCGACCCATCCTTGTTTTGCGGTTAAGTAGTACTTAAGTAGTGCTGTGGAATTTATTAGGGTCTTTAGTGACGGTAGTATTCGATTTTATAGGGCCGCAACATGGGCCGGCATGATGGAGCAGAAGGAATTCTCGGGGATGAGGAGAATGGCGATGGGGTGGCTGGCGGTGTGGATGGAGGGGTAGGGATTGAATATATTGGCGAGGGGAAAGAAAAGGAGGAGGAGAATGTTGTTGACAGAGACGATGCGGGTGAGCAAGATGGGGGTTGAGGGGCATATAATGGCAGACTTAGAAGACATTATTCAGTCGAGAAGAAAATGGAGGTGCCCGCCAAAGTGGAGAGCGCACCAAAAGTGGAGATGTCGATTTAAAGTATGCTGATGGTGATAAAAACTTGTGGACAAGTATGCGCGTGGCAGCTCGAGTTGACACTTGGATGCGAGGTCCCATTTGTAGGCGACCAAATCAAAGGCAAACCTGCGACATGAGGTGAAACGGCAACATCGGGCTCATGATGGGGATTTGGCTCATGCACGAGAAAGCGCGGCGGGGGGGGAGGAGGAGAGGGCGATGAGCCTGAGGAGGAGAATGAGGGCGGGGAGGAGGAAGGGGAGCAACACGATGCGGGCGAGGATGAGGGGGAGGTGCATGAATATGCTGTGTATGGGCACTTTTACTTGCACAATAGCGAGTGTTTGAGCTACGATAGTTTTTACTATTCCGCGTTTTGGGGTTATTCGTGTCGATTGTTTTGTGCATGCGTACCGTGCGTTGTTCTTGTATTTTTTGCGCTGCTCTCTCTCATTTAGGACATGTGAGTGCGCGTTGCGTCATCTAAGGCAATGGTCCACTCTTGGATGTGTCGAGTATTGTGACTTGACGTAGTGTGTATGAAAAATTTAATAAAACAATGAAAAATAAATATTAATAAACTCAACAATATACAAAATATCGGGAGCAAACTTTTCCAAGTTAACATAATCGTATTAGACATTTTTTCAGCAACCTCGCATTACGACCGCCCCCGAAAAGTGCGTGTTATACATTAATCACCATGCACACCGCAACACCGTCAATTGGTTACATGAGCAGCTCACCACCGCCACATTGCCACACCCGCAAGGCCATAAAGCAAAACAATACTAAACTCCGCTCATACACCAAGCAATAACTAAACATCTTTTGGGAAAATGGTATCACCCAAATTACCATGGTTGTAAGTTTTTGACGTCGGTGGCATGGGAATAGCTAGGGGCCGTAAGGGGCCGGACATCAATAGTACGGATAGGAGGTCTAGTCAAATAGTATGATGCTGACGGGTGGAGGGCCCCCTTATAGTAGTAGATGATATTAAACTACAGGGACAAGGACTTGGGCAGGGAAAAGGGGGGAGAACCAAGAGAGCAAGGTAGCAAGATGGTAGTTTCCAACGTAATGTATGGTAACACTTGTAATCAATAGTACGATAATTGTTGAATATCCGTCCACCGCAATAAGACAGTATCCGTATGCGCCAGTTCGTATGATCTCCTCCACCGTCTCTCTACTCTCCGCCTCACCCCACCGCCGAGGGCCGCGACACCCGATCGTCGCCCTCCCACTCACCCAGTGCGCAGCGAACGGAGGGGGCGGAACTTGCGACCACTAGAGACCACGATACCGTCGTGCCGAGGACTCGTATCCCTCCGACTCTACAAGTACAGTCGCCGGTCTTTTTATGCCACCCTGACAGGACGACTTCCATCCCCCGTGGCGCTGTGCTCGTGGGCGGGAGAGGGACGTCAGGTGGGAAGGTCTGCCAAGGTGGTGCCACTGAATCCCCCTCCCCTCCCCCTCCCCCAACCCCGCCCGTCACTTCGCCGAGTGAGCACGGCATTGCGACTTGCGAGCACCGCCGCTGCACCCTCCCTCTCTGCACGCTTCCAAGCAGCACGGTCCTAGCGCATGAGTTGAGTTTCGGCGGAGTGTCGGGGGGGGGGGGGGGGAGGGGGACAGGTGGGAGGTTAGTTGGACAAGGCAGTGGGGGCAGAGAAGAGAAAGAACTTGGCACGGTTCGGGTGAAGGGAATCAACTGCCTTCATCCACACACGCAGACACACACACACACACACACACACACACACACACACACACACACACACACACACACACACACACACACACACACACACGCACACACACACACACACACACACACACACACACACACACACACACACACACACATACACACACACACACACACACACACACACACACACACACACACACACACACACACACACACACACACACACACACACACACACACACACACACACACACATATACACACACGCAGATACAAACACACGCACACACACACACAAACTCTCTCTCTCTCTCTCCCTCTCAAACGCGCGCGCAAAAATTAGACACAGGTACATACAAACAAACAAGCACATACACACACACCTACACACACACACACGCACATACACACACACACACACACACACAAACTCTCTCTCTCTCTCTCCCTCTCAAACGCGCGCGCAAAAATTAGACACAGGTACATACAAACAAACAAGCACATACACACACACCTACACACACACACACGCACATACACACACACACACACACAAACACACACACACACACAGATGCAAGTGGACGCGCGCGCACACACACACATACACACACACACTCACACACTTCCTTGCCGTTGGTGGCAAGGAGCCAAGGGACGGATGAATGGGAGAATGCATGTCTTACTTGGGTCATATGCTTGACGTGGCGCGACCCCCATTATCCCGGCCCGATCGTGGCTCAGTTTGACACCCCCTCTATCATCCGCTGACCACAGGAGAGAGGGTGGGTGGATCCAGGCACAGTGCACAATGGGCAACCAGTTAGCCCAGCCGCAGAAGCTGCAGCCGGACCATCTGGCAGAGCTCCCAAATGTGGTCCTCAAGGACATCATGGGTGCGAACGCACTGCTTTGCCACGGATGCCGCTCGAGACGCTGTTGGTTCAGTGCATCATGGTCTCTGTGGCAGCTCCGAAACGTATTTTCGCACAGGCTGTTAAAATTTACGCGGTGGGTGGGGCTGGCTTTACTGTGCAGGGGGGGGGCGCTTCCTGAAGACTGCGCTCTGCGTGCACGATGATGGTGGGTTGGTAGTGGTAAAGGTGTACCACAAGCGCGACGACTCCCCCGACCTTGTGATCTATGAGCAGCAGCTGACGAGAATCAGGTGAGGGCGGACACTGCCTATCCACTTAACTACCCCCCCCTCCCCCCTCCTTGAGCAAGATTAAAAGATTAGAAACGGAGTAATGACAGAGAAATTAAAATCATGTTTATGGCTGTCAGTGGTTTTTCAATCAGCCCTCACCCCGCATACCACCTCTCCGTGATGATGTGCAGGGACCGGCTTAGCCTTCAGCACACCCCTGCCGAGTCACATGTTTGGCCTTTTCAAACCTTCCTGCAAACCGACCGAGCAGTCTATTTGCTCCGCCAGCACGTTTTTTCCAATCTGCACGACCGTCTGTCGGCACGTCCCTTTCTGAGCGACATGGAGAAGGTGCCCCCCACCCCCCTTTCATCTAACCCCTGTCCCGTCACCTATCATCTCCTGCAGTTGTCCACACTTATGTTGCACTGGGCTGCTCTTCGCACATGTGTGTACATTGACCCCTGAGCACGCGCCACCTCTGGGCACAGCGATGGCTCGTGTTCCAACTGCTGCACGCAGTGGCGCACAGTCACTCTCAGGGAATCTGCCACGGCGACATAAAGTGCGAGAACTGCCTGGTCACCTCCTGGAATTGGCTCTTCCTTACCGACTTCGCCTCCTATAAGCCCACCATGCTGCCAGCTGACAACCCGGTGCCCCCCTCCCCCACCCCCTTCCCTGACTCTTGCTTCTATCTGGATCTCTTTTTCTCAAGGAACCCACTGCTGACGGGGCTGTGTTTTTCGCCAGGCCAATTTTTCCTTCTTCTTCGACACAGGAGGTCGCCGGCGATGTTACATCGCTCCTGAGCGCTTCTATGAGGCCGAGGCGGGAAGCAACAGAGCGGCTGATCTATCTCAAAGCATGGTGCGCGTTCAGTTCCTGCATATGTCGTGAACGTATAGGGCAGTTCAGGCGGGTAAAGGAAAACGTTGGTCTTGCTGCTGTCGCCCATTATAGGACATCTTCTCGCTGGGTTGCTGCATCACGGAGGTGTTTCTGGAGGGCAAGGCACTGTTCGACCTGTCACAGCTGCTCGCATATCGTAGCGGGGACTACAGCCCATCCGCTTCACTGGCCGCCCTGGACAAACACATCCGTGAGATGGTGTCGCACATGATTCAGAGGGACCCAGGTACTTGCCCCCCCCCCCCCCTCCCCCCCCCCCCCCCCCCCCTCCAAGTTATCTACATGCCACAGTCTGGCACCGTCTCGACAACAAGAATGTCGTCTCTCGTGTTAAGCATCTGTTGAGCTTTTTGTGGGGTTCCCGTCCCTGTCCGTGTTGTGTGATCCAGAGGCGAGGCTGTCTGCGGGCGCGTACCTCGCGACCTGGGGCCCTCGCATATTCCCTGCCTACTTTCAGGACCCGCTGCACCCCTTCTTTCACTCCCTTCTCCCACTGGACAGCGACGGCCGTGTGCGCGCCGTCACCACCGCCTTTCCCAGCCTTCGCTCCTCCATGCTCGCCATCAGTCGAGCGCAGGCCGCACACAACAACCAGCAGCAAAGGCGGGAACCGCTGGGGGAGGGTGAGGCTATCACGGGGGCGGGGACGGCTGCTGTGCGATGCGGCACTGGTGGTGGACGTGAAGCGGTGGGCGAGGGGCGACAGGAGGATTGGCGGGAGGCGGGGCAGGACCTTTTGGCGCGGGTGGGTGCTTTGTTGACGGACGCGGAGGTGTTGGGTGGGCGGTTGGCGGAGGTTGGACAGCCGAATGGTGAGGATGAGGCAGGTGTCGCCGTGCTTGGGGACGACGACATTGGGGCGTTTGTGGCAGGAACGGGGGAGGGTGGAGAGGGTGAGGAGGTGGTGGAGGAGGGTGAGGTGCACAAAGGGGCTGAGATTGGGAGGGGGCAGGGAGCAGGGGGTGTGGTGGTGATGGAGAGACGAAAGACTGAAGAGCAGCCGGTGTCTCCGCTGGCTGAGGTGGGTGAGGTGGCGACGGACGATTTCTACGAGCACCAGTTTCGTGAGCCGGGGGGTGAATTCCACGGTGTGCCTGTGAGTGGGGGCAGCGCGGGTGGGCACGAGGCGCTTCTGCCTCGCGGGGCCATGAGCAAGGAGGAGCTGCGGCTGCCCGCGGAAGGGGGGTGGCAGTGGGTGGGTGACTGGGCGGTTGTGCTGCACCCCTCGTGTGATGGAGACGGGTGGATGTATCGAGCTGGAGGGATCACAGCGGGGATGCAGCCCAGCTCGCAGCGTGGATGGTCGCCGGGCTGCACGGTAGACTGTCGGTGGCGGCGGCGCTGTTGGCAAAGGAAGCGGAAACGCACCGCTGTGCCTCATTTGCGAGGGATTGATGCGTCGTCTGCGGCTGTCACGGCAGCTGATGTGATGGGTGGGGAGGTTGGGGGTGGAGTGCCGCAGTGTGACGGTATGGTGCTGCTCACAGCGCTACTGTGCACGCTGCTGCGGGGTGCGCGGCTGCCGGAGGCCAAGTTAGGCGCCATGTCGCTCCTCTGTCAGGCGGTGCAAATGTGCGACGACGACACCCGCCTGCAGCGAGCGGTGCCTTACCTCCTGGCACTCGTGACCGACCACGCGGCGCTGGTGCGCGTCGGTGCGGTGAACTCTCTTGCCACCGTGCTCAGCTCCGTAGAATACCTCCCCCCAAGGTACACACCTTCTGGCATCCCTCCGCACTCGCCCCCCACTCATTCTTCTTGCCTACCCTCCTCATCGTGTGCACACGCGCACACCCCCCCCCCCCCCCCCCCCCCCCCCCCACACACACACACACACATACACACACACACACATTGATTTACTCACTCTCTTACACTCATGCACAAATCATTTACTCGTTAAACTTTTAGCCCCCTCTTCTAACACAGTCCACCCACCCTATCGCACCTCTTCGCCGCTTCTTGGGAGCCGACTATGTTGTAGTGCACGGCGCCGAGCTGACCAAGCTATGCAGTTTATAGCGGACCATGGTAGTTGGAATGGCGTTTAGGGGCGGCAGACTCTCTGCAACGCAGAAAGGAAAATAGTGGCGTAGGGCGCTGTCGTAGTTGGCATAAGTAGACGGCGCGCGAAGGAGCTGCTAAGTAGGCTGATCGCTGTGTTACCCAAGCGCTCGGTGCCGAGGAGGGCATTGAATTTAGTAGACAAATGGAAATTGAAATTTAAATTGTTTACAACATGTACCGGGTGAAACCGGATGCTGTCTCTGGGCCCTCCCAACTATGCCACGTAGGAAATTCGTAAGTCAAGGCTTGACCGTTAACCGCTTAAATCCAACTTCTCTAGATGTTAATGGGAGTTTTACGGCATGGTAAGTGTCTGAGTGGTTATGTCGTGTTTTGCTGTGTTGCGTTCAAAGCGATGCGAAGATATTTCCGGAGTACATATTCCCGGGTCTCTCCATGTTGCCAACGGACGCAGAGGAGATGGTGCGCGTGGCGTACGCGCAGAACTTACTGCCTCTGGCCGCTGTGGCACAGCGTTTCCTCACTCGCGTGCAGTACATGCAGCACATGGTCAGCCAGCTGAGCCCCAATGATCACGTGGGTTTGGTGGAGGAGGAACGAGCGCAGCTGGTGCGCCTTTCCGCTTTACAACCCTTCCCCCTTTTGCCCAACACTGCCAACAGGTCAAATGGGAGTTTGTTTTGGTACCCTAAGCGCCGACATCGCCATTACCAGGTGACGTATGACGCGGAAATGGTGGCGGTGCGAGAAGCAGTCGAAAGGGTTGTGGTGGAGCTTGTGACCGGCCCTAAAAGCTCACCTGCGACCCGGCGAGGTCTGATGCAGCACTGCTCTGGTGAATTCCACCCTTCCACCGTCCCTTTCTCCATGCCTTGGATCGCAGCCTTCTTGTATTCTGTCTGGAAGTGCTGACAGGCAGGTATATTCCTGTGCTCTTGTGGTGGGGGTTGATTTTGTGGGGTTACAGGGTTGGCGGTGTTCTTTGGGCGGCGCGCGGCCAACGACTTCCTCCTCCCGCTGCTCATCACCTTCCTCAACGACCGGGACTGGCGCGTGCGGGCTGCGTTCTTTCAGCACATCGCCACTATGGGCCCTCACTGCGGCGAAAACTCACTCGACACCTTCCTACTTCCCTGCTTGGAACAGGTCCCCACTCCTCCCCACAGTCGCTCTCCCTTTCCCACCACTTGCAACACACGCACACACACACACACACACACACACACACACACACACACACACACACACACACACACACACACACAGCATCGGAGACAGAAATTACCGCTCTTCCCCCCCCACACCGTCACTAATTCACATATATTAGTACACACTGTATTACACACAAACACATTGCACTTGCGCAGAGCAGAACATAAAACACACATTTTCTCTCCTGGTCTATCAAACACGCAGACGTCGTCGCCCCACACAGATCGACTACAGCATCCACTTCGTTACATGCACTCAAGCACACACACACACACACACACACACACACACACACACACACACACACACACACACACACACACACACACACACACACACTTAGGGTATTCCAAACTGCATGTTATTTGACCCATCGGATTTTTTCTTGTGAATAAAATAGTGACAGGAATGTGGCATTTCATATTGCTGCGCAGGCGCTACAAGACTCAAAGGAAGCTGTGATATGGCAGGCGCTAAGCTGCCTGACGCAAGTGGTGCGGTGCCAGCAGCTTCGCCGCCGCTCGATCCTCACCGTCGCCTTCAAAGTTGTGCCGCTCCTAACATCGCCAGCTGCTTCTGTGCGCGCTGCCGCCTGCTCCTTCACCGTCGCAGCAGCACAGGTTCGCCTCCCCTCCCCTTGCTAATTCAGCATTCCCCTAATGTCCCGCAAATTGCAGTCCGATGGTATCACTCTCCGTCCCACGGAAGCAAACAATAACAAGAAACGACTTTTTCCCTCCTTTCCTCATGATCCGCCAGGCCCTTTCTCCAGCGGACACGTTTGCACTGCTCCTCCCAAAAGTTGAGGAGCTCATTCAAGCCACCCCCACCAGTCTGAACAGCGAGGCGGCGCTGGTGTGCTGCCTCCCACCCGTGGAGCAGCCCCGCTCCCTTCCGTCACCTGCTGCTGCTGGCACGCCTCCCTTCATGCTCGCAGGCGGCTCCTCCCCCGGCCCGACGGCACAGAACCCCTCAGTGGGTCGGCTAGCCCTGCGCAAGAATGGCGGGACGGGGCGACACCTCATACCGGGTGACCTCCCTCTTCCTCCTCGCTCACTTACTGCTCCATTGATATCCCACTGCTCTCTCTATCTCTCACCTCGACACCGCATGCATTGAATCCACAGCCCATCCTTTGTCAGTGTCCCTCTACTTACCAAGTCGTCTGCTACATTTCTCAACACTGTATATTTTTCATGTACGACTCATCTGCCCTTCAACCGTCGGCCCTCTCCCCTTCCACCAGGCTGCCCTGTTTATTCAATCAACGTGGACACAAAGGGCGTGCACAATGGTAGCCTTCTGGACGGTGTGATGCGGACAGTGGGCGAGCTGGCCAAGGTGCAGGGAGAGAAGGACGGTGGCCACAGGGTGGCGCCACCATCGAACGGCGTGGACGGCTCAGGAGCGGAAAATATTTTGCCCTTCGCTGTTCGTCTCGCGCAACCCACGACTGACCTCTCAGCATCCAGACTTGCGCCGGCAACGATGGCAACAGGTTGATCACCACTTGTTGAGTCGCTTAGTGACTAGCCGTCACCCAGTTTGGCACACTTGTCTCTTGTTTGATCGCTGATGTTCGTTCCCTCCACTCCAGCCGCTTCGCGCCATGCGGAGCCCCTCTCACTC